>SEYY01000773.1:15355-30532 GCA_009176605.1 Armadillidium nasatum
TACCAACGTGGTCTAAAATTGAAAATAAGGATTGATAAACGTACAGGAGTTTACTTTAGAACAGACGATCCACTTTGCTCTCCTGTACACTCTGCCATAAAAGACCATGGACAAACCCACCCTCATTCTTCATTAAATTTCTCTGTTCTTCAATATGCATCTTCCCTTTTTGACTGTAGGATTTTGTAGTTTTATATATAAAACTCATAGACCATCTTTAAATGATCAAGCTTCTTCTATTGTCCTTTTCACTCAATAATGAAGTCTTTATTACCAAAATAGTCCAGAATTTTTATTTTTATTAATGTTATTTGAATATAATATTATTACTTTATTTCTTTGATTGCAATTATTATTATTTTAAATATCTTATTTATAGTTATTGAAATTATATTTTGACTGTATTTTAAAATACAAATTTGTAAATTTAGTTTGTGCTGAAAAGGGACCGAGATACGGTGTTAAACGTTCACAGTGTATTAAATGAGTATGTGAAAACCCTTAGTATTGGCTTTAACTTTTCTAATATATATATATATATATATATATATATATATATATATATATATATATATATATATATATATAATATATATATATATATATATATATATATATAATATATATAATATATATATATATATATATATATATATATATATATATATATATATATATATATATATATATATATATATATATATATATATATATATATATATATATATATATATATATATATATATATATATATATATATATATATATATATCCTCCGGTGGGCAAAGGCCGGAGGCCTACCTAATTCCACCGGAATTGGGATAAATCCTATCACGGCCGAAGGAGGCCGACATGTCCAGATATTCGGCGTTTGAAGGTATGCAAGTCAAAGGAAGTTGGGAAAACAGATAAGGGGAGGGAGTTACAGACTTTACCAGTAGAGTATATGTAAGATTGAGCATAGCAGTTAAGTCTGGCGTCTGAGAATTGGACAGAGAAAAGATGAGACTGTGTAGAAAGGCGTGTCGCACGAGCTCTTCTCAAAGGGGGTATGTGACGGGAGAGTCCAGACGAGAAATGTCCGTTGTAATAATGATAATATAGAAAGAGTGACTCAACAATTCGACTAGCAGAAAGAGATTGGAGAGAGTTACTAAGAGCAGGAGAATTGATGAGACGCAAAGCCCTAGACTCCACCTTCTCAAGGAGTTGTATGAGTGGAACCACCCCAGATGTGTGAAGAATACTCCATACAGGGACGAAAAACATCCCTAAAAAGAGCAATCAACTGGTGTGGTGTGAAGAAGTTCTGAAGGCGCCTCAGAACACCCAAACTCTTAGAAGTTTGTTTAGAAAGAGAAGTAATGTGATCTTTCCAAGGCAGATCAAAATAAAAAGAAACACTGAGAATAATAAGGAGAGATAAAGGTTTGAGTTGTGTGTTTTCTAAGAAGATATCATAGTTGTGTGAAAGATTGTGTCGAGTAGAGAGATGGAGGACTTAAGTTTTTGAGGCATTGAAAACGACCATTTTTTCTCTTCCCCAATTTCAAATGCGAGGTAGATCAGAGGTTACTTGCTCCATGGCAGCCCTCCTTGCGTCTATGAACCGTTGTTGTGAAGGGTGCTTTTCAAACTGAAAAGAATAATGAAGGGTGGAGTCATCGGCATGTGAGTGGATAGGAGATGAAGTAATAGAGAGATGGTTATTAATGAATAGCAGAAAAAGTGCTGGAGATAGGACAGAACCCTGAGGAACACCACTATTAATAGATTAAAAGGAATAACGGTGGCCGTCTAAAACAGCTGCTATAGATCCGTTCGAAAGGAAATTAGTGAGAAGATCACAGAGAGAGGGATAAATACCGAAAGAGGGAAGTTTAAAAATTAAAACTGTGCCAAACTATATAGAAGGCTTTTGATATGTCCAGCGCGATAGCAAAAGATTCACTGAAATGCCGAAGAACAGAGGACCAAGAGTCAGAAAGAAGGGAAAGAAGGTCGCTGGTATAGCGTTCTTTACGAAAGCCATACTTGCGATCAGAGATAAGATTAAAAGAATTAAGGTGTTTCCAAATCTTCCTGTTAAGGATAAATTCGAAAACTTTAGATAGAACGGAGGTTAAAGAAAAAGGACGATAAGTAGAGGGTTGAGAGGGGTCCCCCTTCTTCGACACAACCTGAAAGAGCTCACGTTACCAGAAAGAAGGGAAGGTCGAAGTGGTGAGACAAAGAGGAAATAGTTTACCAAGGCGGAATGCAAGCTCAGAAGAACAAGTTTTGAGAACCGCAGGAGGAATACCATCAGAACCATATGACTTCTTATTGTTGAGCTCAGAGGGAGCAGAAATGACATATTTTGAAGAAATTACAATATTAAGGATAAATGAATTGGAGGAGGTTGAAGCTCCGGAACCATCTAAGTGGAGTTAGAGGCAAAAGTTTGTGCGAAGAGTTCAGCTTTAGTAGAAGGTAAAATGGCAGCTGTGCCATCAGAAGGCGGAGACCGTTCTTGCGGAAGGCTTGAAGAGACAGAACAAGAAATGGAGATAAGAAGGTGATCGTAAGAGCCTAGAGGAGAAGGATAACAGGTTAAGAAAAGATCAAGTATATTGGATCCATCACCAAGATGGTCATAGATAAGGGTAGGAAGTTGGTTCAACTGCTCAAGGTTATTCTGGATAGAAAAAGTCGTAGACGAGTTCACCAGCTGGATCATGAGAACTAGATGAAAACCGTTGGCAGTGGAAAACTTAAAAATCACCTACAATGATGATTTCGGAGAAAGGAGAAGAAGAAAGAATGTGCTCTATTTTGGGGTTTAAATAGTTAAAAAAAAATTATTATAATCAGCAGAATTAGGAGATAAATAGACAGAACAAATAAATTTAGTAGTAGAATTGTAAGAAAGCTTAAGCCATAAAGTAGAGAATTCAGAGGATACCATATTAGAAACACGAGAACAAACAATATCGTTGCCATATATGCGCAACTTGGCTGAAAATTAAGGATAGAGACAGTAGGTGGTAGCAGAATAAGGTTTGCTGTCAACTCACTCAGGCACCTTAATTTTGATTACGAACAGGAGATGAGTTTAGAAGAAGAGAGATGGTGTTCGACAAAGGGAAAATTTGAAAAATGACCGCGAATGTTGCAGAAATTGATGAAAAAGAAGACCATGCACCGGGACAAACCGGACGCGGGGTTCTGGAGGCATCATCCTCCTCATCGTAGCCTGCCAACTCCCATGTAATGATGGGGTGAGGGGTGAATTAGGGGCACACATTTCCGAGACAGCTTTTAGTTTCGCCATTTTGTTTCGTTTTCAAAGGTAATGTATGAGTAAGCGCTTGTAAATTTGTGGGAACATGTGAAGAAATGGGGTGGAGAGGTAGTGGGAGCACAGACTCTTCAATATGAGACGAGGATACACTAGAGACCCTCTGAGAAGGTGAAACGCGAAAAGAGACGAATCAAAGGGCAACGTAGTGAAAAGGAATGGTCTAGCCCATCCTGTTACTCCGTCATCCCTTATATTTATATATATATATATATATATATATATATATATATATATATATATATATATATATATATATATATATATATATATATATATATATATATATTATATTTATATATATAGGGAAGGAAGACGCGCTGTCTGAAGCGATGAGCATAATCCACAGAGTTATATGATGAGCTAAACAATTCGTTTCACTCCGTTGCTGTTAGGTCGTTCCATTTTGCGTTTCACCTTCTTAGAGTGTCTAGTGTGCTCTCGTCTCATATTGGAGTGTCAATACTCCAACTACCGTCCATCCCTTTCTTCACATGTTCCCCACAAACTTTAAACTCGCTTACTCGTAAATTACTTATTAAAATAGAAAAGTGGCAAAACATAAAGCTGCCTCGGAAATGCTTCGAGGGTGCAGCATCCAAGCAACATCCCTCATCCACCCTTCACCTCATCATCACTTGGAATCTGACGGCCTCCGATGATGGTTGCGGTGCAGCCAAGAATTTGCATCCGGCTTGCCTAGTGCATGGTATTCATTTTTTTCATTAATTTCTGCAACATTCGTGATCTATTGACTAATTTCCACTTTGTCGAACACCACCTCTCTTCTTTTTAACTTCATCTCTTGCTCTTAACCAAAGCTCAAGTGTTTGAGTGCGCTGACAGCAAACCTTACTTTGTTACTTCCTACTATCAATATCCTCAATTTTTACCTAAATGCGAATGAGGCGCATATGTGGGCAACAATGTAATTTGCTATCGTGTCACTCACTAATTTGGATTCTTTTGAATTCTACACTTCATGCATTTGGCTCTCTTGCAATTCTACAACTAAATTTAATTATTTTGTCTATTTGTCTCCTAATTCTACTGACTATAAAAATTCTTCGTCTATCTTAACTCCAAAATAGAACACATTCTTCCTTCTTCTCCTTTCTCCGAAATCTTCATTTTAGGTGATTTAAACCTTAACCACCGTCGATAACTTTCATCTAATTTATATGATCCAGCTGGTGAACTCTCCTACCGCTTTTCTATTCAGAACAGTTGTTGCAACTACTTAGCCATATCCCTAACCGCCTTGGTAATGAATCCAACATAACTGATCTTTTCCAAACCTCTCATACTTCTCGGTATACTGTTAAATTCTTTACCCCCTCTGGGTTTAACTGATCAACTTCTTATCTCTGTATCTTGTTCCATCTCTTCACGTTTTCAGCAAGAACGGCCCGCATACGGGGAGGAAACGTTTCTGGCACTTCTTAGCTACTAATTAGTCTGACTTGTGATTGTACTTCTTTATTTTCCCATGGAAAAATTACTGTTTTCGTGAGAGTGGTCTCTTTTGGATTCTCTTTTCCACAGAAGCGTACATTCCATATTCTTTCCCCTAAACTAAACCTAACAAACTTTAATTTAACTCTACTAGTTCTTGTACTATTCTTCGCAGGGATTCTGTCTTCAATAATTGCAGTCGTATTAAATGTCCAGAAACTCAGTCAACTTATATGTCGTTCTGGAATCGTAAAAAATTTATTCTCCGTAACACTAAAAATTCATTTTCCGTTGAAAATGCAATAATCTTTCTGGTTCCTCTTCCTCACTTCCTTTCGGGTATTTTGCAAAAAAAAAAAAAAAAAAAAAAAAAAAAAAGAAAATGTCAACTTTAACCTTGCTTCTTCCTCTTTCATTGTTCTAGTATCTTCTGACGTACCAACTGCCGTTTTGCCTTCTTCTAAGGCAGAACCTTCCCCTCAACATTTTGCCTCTAATTCCAACATAGAACATTCCGAAGTTATTCCTCCTTCAACCTCATCCAACTCACCTATGACTGAAATTGTAATTTCTTCGAAGGATGTCGTTTCTGCTCTAGGTGAACTTAATACGATGAAGGCATATAATCTTGATGGTATCTCTCCTACGGCTCACAAAACTTGTGCTTCCGATTTTGCACCGTTCCTTGATAGACTATTTCGTCTTTGTCTTCCTACTTAAATCTCTTCTTCTTGTTGGAAACCAAAACCCATTCAACCTGTACCGGAGAAGGGGGACAATTCTCAACCATTTAACTATCATCCTATTTTTATAACCTCGGTTCTACCCAAAGTTTTCGAATCTATTCTTAAATAATAGGAAGATATGGAAACATCTCAATCCTTTTACTCGCCTCCTTTGATTTGTGTGCCTTCAAACCCAATGTATAGGGACATATACGTCATTTACAAATCATAATAATTACTCAACTCTGGTTTAAATTGGTAAGCCTCTTGCCTTTACCCACTTGTCCATCAGAGTATATATATATATATATATATATATATATATATATATATATATATATATATATATATATATATATATATATATATATATATATATATATATATATATATATATATATATATATATATACTTGCACTGCCTTGGTAAACTATTTCATCCATGTCTTTCTACTTCAACCTTCCCTTCTTGCTGGAAACGTGCCCCCATTCAGCCTTTGCCGAAGAAAGGGAACCCATCTCAACCCTCTAATTGCCGTTCAATTTCTTTAACCTCCGTTCTTTCTAGAGTCTTCGAATTTATCTTTAACTGGAAGATTTGGAAACATCTCAATTCTTCTAATCTTATCTCTGATCGCCAGTATGACTTTCGTAAGAAACACTCTACTGGTGATCTTCATTTCCTTCTCTCTGACTCTTGGTCTTCCGCTCTACGGCATTTCTGTGAATCTTTTGTTGTCGCGCTGGACATATCGAAGGCTTTCGATAGAGTCTGGCACAAAGCTTTGATTTCCAAACTTCCCTCTTTCGGAATCTATCCTTCTCTCTGATTTCCTTTCTGGTCGTTCCATAGCAGCTGTTGTATACGGCCACCGTTCATCCTGTTCATCTGTTTTATCCTTAACACTTTTTCTGCTTTTCATTAATGACCTTCTCTCTATTTCTTTATTTCCTATCCACTCCTATGCTGATGATTACACCTTCATTACTCTTTACATTTTGAAAGGCGCCCCTCCCAACAACAGTTAATAGACTTTAGGAGGGTGGCCTTGGAGTAACTAACTTCTGATCTTTCATATATTTCAAATTGGGGCAGAGAAATTATGATCGTTTTCAATGCCTTAAAAACTCAATCCCTCCATCTCTCTACTCAGCACAATCTTCCACTCAACTATGATATCTTCTTCGAAAACACACAACTCAAGTCTTCATCTCTCCTTAATATTCTTTGTGTTTCTTTTTCTCGTGATCTTTCTTGGAAAGATTACATTATTTCTCTTTCTAAACAAGCTTCTAAGAGGTTGGGTGTTCTGAGGTGCCTACAGCATTTCTTAACCCTACCACAGGTGCTTGCTCTTTATAGGAGTGCTGTTCACCCCTTTATGGAGTACACCTCACACATCTGTGGTGGTTTCACTCATGCAGCTTTCTTATCAACTCTCCTGCTCTCACTAATTCTCTTCAGACTCTTTCTGCCTGTCGAATTATTGCGTTACATTCTCTATACTATCGCTATTGCAATGGACACTGCTCTTCTGAACTCTCTCGTCGCATACCTCCTCCATTGAGAAGGGTTTGTGCGACTCGTCTTTCTACACAGTCTCATCCTTCTCTATCCAACTGTCTGACCCCAGACTTAACCAGTATGCTCAATCTTACATGCACTCTACTGGTAAAGCCTGGAACACACTTCCTTCATCTATTTTCCCAACTATCTATGATTTATACACCTTCAAACGCCGTGTATCAGGTCATGTCGGCCTTTAATTAAACCAGGTTCCCGATTTTAACCCTAACTCTTGTGGAATTTTTGTGGGCCTCTGGCTTTTGCCCACCAGAGGTGAAAAAAAAAAAAAAAAAAAAAAAAAAATAAAAAAAAAAATAAATATATATATAATATATATAATATATATATATATATATATATATATATATATATATATATATATATATATATAATATATAATAATAATAATAATAATAATAATAATAATAATAATAATAATAATAATAATAATAATAAGCTCATGTGCGTATCCCAAAGGGATACGCATATGTTCTTGCTGACAGTTAAATTTTATTATAAAATTTTCTTATAAAAATAATAAAATTATTATTAAAATATTTTGTGAAGCAACACATATTTATTTAAATAAAATTAATAAAATTATTATTTTTAATATAATTTTCATTATTATTATTTATTATTATTATTATTTATTTAAAGAAATTTAAAAAAATTATTTGGTGAAGCAACATATCAATTTTATGAAGCAACTTAATGGTGTACCGCGCAAAATGCACTTAGGCCAAAAATGAACGGAATAATAATAATAATAAGATATAGATAATAATAATGATAATAATTATAATAATAATAATAATAATAATAATAATAATAATAATAATAATAATAATAATAATAATAATAATAATAATAATAAGAATCTTACTTCGACATTCGCCAGGGTATACATGAATGTCATCAAGGGCGTATCCTCCCTTTCGAGCTTCTCCTACGAAAGATATTTTGTAGTCAGTGTTGGTTTGAACTTGAACTTGTCCAAACATCCATTCAATTCTGTCTTTGAAGACGTTTCTTGCACTTACTTCCCAAATCTCAAAAAATAAATGTATAATTATTTACATAAAGTAAATATAAAAAATAAATTAAAGATAAACTAATTAATAAATAAATAGAAATTAATGATTATTATTTTGCTACTAGGGTACTAAAATTGAATTTGGTTAATATTTCACTCACTATCTCTTTTCTTCTCTTTCTCTCTCTCTCTCTATATATATATATATATATATATATATATATATATATATATATATATATATATATATATATATATATATATATATATATATATATATATATATATATATATATATATATATATATATATATATATATATATATATATATATATATATATATATATATATGGAGGAAAAAAGAAAGCTAGACAAACGATTCTAAAGGCTGATCTTATTGAAACTATGTTCATTATACAACACGTACGATACTAACACAATCGCACACTCTTTCTTTTTAACAGTTTTGAAAATGACTTCATATGTATTCCGGGAGAAACCTATTGGGACTGCTTTTAAGCATAGATTCGAAAACTTTAGAAACAAAAACAAAGTTTAAAAAAATGGGGCGATAGTTAGAGTTGAGAAGGATTCCCCTGTTTTGGCACAGGCTGAATGGATGCAGGTTTCCAGCAGGAACGGAAGATCGATGTTTAAAGTTCAGAGACGAAATAATTTTCCAAAGAAGGTGCAAATCAAAAGAGAAAGTTTTAAGAGACAAAAGAAGGATACCATCAAACCCATATTACTACTTAGTGTTAAGCTCAGAGGGATCAGAAATAAAGTCTTTAAAAGAAATTACAATGTTAATTAAGCATAAATGAGTTCGAAGGGGTGAAGAACTCTGTATATATTCAGTATATAAGGTAGAATTTTAGAGGCAAAGATTTGATAGGAGAGTTCAGCTTTACCAGAAGACAAAACGAGTTGGTAGATACTAAAGTAGAGAAAGAGTAAGAAGCAAAGTTAGAGCTGACATTTTTTGCAAAATGGCAGAGAGTTTAAGGAAGAGGAACTAGAAAGACAATTGCATTTTCTACGGAGAAAAGGGTTTTTGGTATTACGAAGAATAGATTTTGCACGATTCCGAGATGAAACATAAGTATCGTGAGTTTCTGGAGTTTGAAGGCGATGATAATCCCTGAAGGCAGCATCCCTGCTGTGAATAGACTGAGAACAAGCAGTTTTAAACCAAGGTTTGTTAGGTTTAGTAAAAGGGAAATATTTGGAATGTACGGCTCCATGACAGAGAGAATCACCTCAGTAATGCGTGTTCCACACTCCGAGGGACCCTCCCACGAAAACAAATCATTTCACTGGAAATCAAAGAAGTACGACCGCAAGTCCTTCCAGCTTGCTGCACCGAAATGCCATAAACGTTTCGTTTCAATAGAAGGGGGTCTTCCCTGAGGAAGACTTGAAGAGATAGCAGAGGATATAGAGATAAGAAGGTTATTGAATGGACCCAGAGGAAGAAAGAGTTTAACAGTAAAAGGAGAAGGATTAGAAGTTAGAAAAGGTCTAGAATGTTGAGTTCATCTCCAAGGCGAACAAGGATACGAGAAGAGAGCTGCACCAACTGCTCAAGGTCATTTTGGATAGTGAATCTGAAGGCACTCTCACCAGCTGTATCATAAGAACTGGAAGAAAGCTGTTGAAGGAGGTGAACATTGAAATCACTTTAGAAATTATTTTTATTTTTATCCGATACCTCCTGAAAATTTCTATATAGGTAGCTTTTTTCCCGACGGAAAAATTCCATTCCCAAAGTTTTTACGATATTATAACGGTTTAAAAGTTTTTTGTTTTTGAAATTTACCCAAATTCAAGTCGACGCTGGGGCCAAACCACTTTTCGGAATAATCTGTCATTTGTAGTGTATACTTGAAAATCTATTGGCTGCAAAAGTTTCTAACAGAGTTTTGTTTTCTGCTTTACAGAAAAAAGGTTTTATGCTCTTACTTGACCAGGTGTCGAAATTTTTTTTTTCTAGTTTTGAAAAACTCACACCTTCGGACAAAAAAGTTTTGTTTTTTTAAAGAAAACTGTATATTAAAAATTTTATTTTTGGGATGTCTATCGAGGAGGAACAGGGCTACAAATCTCTTTAAATACTTTACTCAAATGCTATTTGTTTTTTTTTTTCGAGATATAGCTTATCGAGAATGGCCAATTTTCGAAAAAATTTCAAAATTTCCAAAGTTTGAGAGGCTGTATCTCGAACCAAGCAAATAGGTTTTAATAGTGCCTTAAAAGTTTTAGCTCTGTCTCTCCTCTAAATACTTCCCAAATTTAAAAAACTTTAAAAAAAAGTTTGACCTTCTATAATCAATCAGCATCAATCAAAAAAGTGCAGCATTAAAGTTGTAGAAATTGTGGCTGAGAATGCACAGTGAAGTTTTTGGGTCATTCTGACCACTAGTTTATCCCTTCTATTCATTCTTTTTTTTTTATTTTAGACTCCAAATAACTTTTAAACCTTTATAGACTCAGAAAAAAACGTCAGAAATCAAAAGTTCTTAGATTTAAAAACTGCTTATACATTGTAAATTTCAGCCCAATCGGTCAAATAATAAAAAACTTTTTTTTGAGATTGGATCCTTCCCTTAATATGATGGTTTCAGAAAAAGAAGAAGAAAGAATGTGCTTATTTTGAAATGTAGATAGTCGAAGAATTTAGGATAGTCAGTGGAATTAGGAGAAAAATAAACAACAAACGAATTTAGTCGTAGAATGGCAAGAGAGCCTAAGCCACAAGTTAGAAAGTTCGAAAGACTCCAAATCTGAAACATGAGAACAAACAGCATCGTTGCGCACGTATGCACAGCAACCACTTTTGGCTGGAAACTGAGGATAGAGATAGTATGACTAAACAGAGTAGGGTTTGCGGTCAGAACTCTCAAACACATGAGTTTCGGTCAAGAATAAGAGGTGATGTCTAAGAGAAACGAGGTGATGTTCAACAAAGTGGGAATTGGAATGTAGACCGCGAATGTTGCAGAAATTGGGGAAAAATATACTGTGCATCTGGAATAGCCGTCTCCAAAAATTCAAGGTTTCACCAATCCCATCGCCGGAGGTCACCAACTCCCAAGTGGTGATGAGGGAAAGAGTGGATGAGGGGCTATCTTTGGAATTCGCTCCACTTGGATTCTACGAGGCTGATGATGAAGACGCCATAATTATTACTATTTTTTTTAATAGCATATGTGTCTGAAATATTATTTTTTTATGTGTGACAGGAGAGCCTACCCCGTGTACAAAAATCTAGAGATGAGCGCGAAAAGGTGCGTACCATTGGGCACTAGAATGAGATCGAAAGTACCCTTAACATCCCATATATCAAATGGGGAGTAATCTCATCTCCTCGAGAGCGCTACTTCCCTCTCCCGTATATATATATATATATATATATATATATATATATATATATATATATATATATATATATATATATATATATATATATATATATATATATATATATATATATATATATATATATATATATATATATGTGTGTGTGTGTGTGTGTGTGTGCGTGTGTGTGTAAAAAGATAATATTGCCAAGATAATCGTAACATAATAGATAAATGGTAGAAAGTATATAAATGGAAGAAAAAAAAAGGCATTTTTTTCAGGGTTCGCCAGCCGAAGTTCTTTTGCATCAAATATTGGTGACTTTTTTTCGAGACACCGTAATGGTGTGGTGGTTAAGATGATGGACTCTATTCTCGTGCTAAAGGACAACTGCTTGCACACCGGAGAGAACGAGTTTCTTTGTACCGTATATATATATATATATATATATATATATATATATATATATATATATATATATATATATATATATATATATATATATATATATATATATATATATATATATATATATATATATATATATATATATATATATATATATATATATATATATATATATATATATATATATATATATATATATATATATATATATATATATATATATATATGGGGGGGAGTCATGTATGCTCGTGAGTGCGAACAATGTCAAGAAACACTACATCATTTGTACCAAGATTAAAGTTCACTTCAGTATGCTTTTAAATATAATATTTTACTTACCGTTTCCGGAGGATTGATATTGATTTCTGGATCATTGGTAGAGGCGTCAACAACTTCTCTGTTGACAATAAGTTTTGTGTCTGGGTCGTTGCCAATTGGGGCGAACCAAAACGTCAAACAAATGGGGTTGCTGTCAACGCTTCGCTCAATGATTCGAGACATTAAAGTAACTCTTGGAGGGTTATTGTTAACGTTGAATACATCGAAATACAGATAACCAACTGTAAATACGCACAAAAATAAAGAAATATTAATAACAATATATATATATATATATATATATATATATATATATATATATATATATATATATATATATATATATATATATATATATATATATATATATATATATATATATATATATATATATATATATATATTTTTTTTTTTTTCTGCAGTCGACACCACCCTATATATATAATATATATATATATATATATATATATATATATATATATATATATATATATATATATATATATATATATATATATATATATATATATATATATATATATATATATCAATCCGCATCCTCATCAAAATTAACATCCGCATCCGCATCTTCATCAAAATTAACATCCCGCATCCGCATCCGAACTTTCAAAAATTCAACATCAGCATCCGCATCCGCACTTTCGGAAATTCAAAATCCGACATCCGCATCCGCAAATTACAAAATTTTACATCCGCATCCTCACTTTCCAAAATTATGCATCCGCATCCGCACTTCTCCAAAATTCGACATCCGCATCCGCATCCGCATCCGCAAATTAGAAAATATGACATCCGATCCATCTATATATATATATATATATATATATATATATATATATATATATATATATATATATATATATATATATATATATATATATATATATATATATATATATATATATATATATATATATATATATATTATATATATATATATATATATATATATATATATATATATATATATATGCGAATTGTAGATCAAGAGTGAGGGTGAAGAGAGAACTATCGGATTGGTTTAGCATAGGAGTGGGATTGAGACAGGGGTTTGTAATATCTCCATGTTATTTAATCTATTGATGAATTGTTTACTTAGAAAAATGGAGAGAGAAGGGAAGAGTATTACGTTGAGAAATATGGAGGGTGAATGTGAAGTGAATGTTTCACTTTTTGCAGATGATACGGCCTGTGTTGGTGCAGAATCTGGAGAAAATATGAGAATACTTGTGAGAGAGTTTGAAGGGAAATGTGCAAACACGAGATTGAAATTCAATCCAGCGAAGAATAAAGTTATGAGGATTGGAGGTGGGGATGAGGAAATGTGGACGTAGGAATTGGTTTGTAGAAGTGTGAGAATGGAAACTTGAGGAGGTGAATGAATTCAAATATCTAGTAATGTTGGGTGGAAGGTAAGGTTGGGACGGAAAAAGGAATAAAGAACAGAGTGGTAGAAGGAATGAAAGTATTGTGGGGCCTAAGAAAAGTATGGAAGAAGGGAAAAATTTCGAAAGAAATAAAGATAAGAATGTTTGAATGTATGTGTTCACCTTCTGTATTGAATGTGTGTGAAACATAGACGATAAGTGCTCGGTCGAGAAAAAGTTTCAATGTCTTTGAGATGAAAGATTTGAGAGCGATATATAAATTGAGAAGGAATGATAGGATTAGAAATGAAAGAATAAGGGAGATGTGTAAATTAAAGAAGGGTGTAATTGATTGAGAGGAGGAGGATGTGCTAAAATGATTTGGATATATGTGAAGAATGAAAGAGAACAGAATGGTTGGCAAGGTACGTAGATCCGATGTAGATAGGGGAAGGGTAGGGGGATGGGAAGGCCGAAGTGGAGATGGATGGATGGAGTGAGAGTGATTTTGATGGAAGGAATTTGAGTTTAGACGAGGGTAGAAGATTTGTGGAGACAGAGATGGAGGGAGGTGGTGAAAGCATTGAAAATGTAAGAATAGTTATGTTTGTAAGGGAATTGTGGCGGGCACCACCTCACGAAAGTGGGAAAGGTGATATATATATATATATATATATATATATATATATATATATATATATATATATATATATATATATATATATATATATATATATATATATATATATATATATATATATATATATATATATTAACATCCGCATCCGCATGAAAAAGATCATAACAAAGGTGGAGATTAAAAAGAAAAACTGTCTTACGTTTCAGAACTGAACTTATTGTTCCCTATCGGAGACGCTAATGAGAAGAAATAAGAGAGTGGAGACAATTTAACACGTGGGAAATACGATAAAAAGTGGGTTTTAAGAAGATATTTTTTGAAAATAGATTTTTAAAAAATTGTCAACAACATTATCAATTTCAAAAAAGCCTGTCGAAAGATTAAAGTTTTTAGTATATTTTATAAAGAAGGTGTTCACAAGATGATTGAAGTTTTTTGAATTGGATGAAAAATAAATTTAGAGTTATTCCAATTTATTTCATGTTGTTGAGTGATTTGAAGGTGTGATGTTGGGCCAAATGGTAGTCACAAGTAGGTTTGTTGAGGCTAACACACAATCTGAACTTCTCTAAGAGTGGTGAAGAAAAATGAAGGCTGGGTTTTATTCTTTTATTTTACATCCAAAAATAAATGGGATTTGGTAATTCAACAACAACAATGTAAAACATGAACCCTGTCTGTGTGGTTAAAATTGACTGTTGAGCTAGATGCAACAGTGGAGAACTGCACTAACAACACATGCAAAATGTGACTGGATTATTACCAATGATAATAACAAAATAAGCACTGTAAAGCCAAAATATTGCAAGCCTAAGCTTCTTTGATCGTCCTAGAATAGCGTCTCTTGTGACGTCACGCATCTAAAAGCGCGGTAAACGAAAAAGTTGATTCCAAACCACAGTGTAACTTACACTACAGTAAGGCGCGGAGAGTCCTGCT
>SEYY01000773.1:30632-42742 GCA_009176605.1 Armadillidium nasatum
GTCCCCCTTCTTCGGCACAGGCTGAATGAGCGCACGTTTCCACCAAAAAGAGAAGGTTGAAGTAGAGAGACAAAGGCAGGGTGCAAGCTCAGAAGCACAAGTTTTGAGAACCACAGGAGAATACCATCGGAATGATACCACTTCTTATTATTAACCTCAGAGAGAGCAGAAATCACATCTTTTGAAGAAATTATAATTTTAAGCATAATTTAGTTGAGGGGATTGAAGGAGAAAGAGGAATAGCTTCGGAATCGTCTAAGGTTGAATTAGAGGAAAACATTTGAGCAAGTTCAACTTGAGAAAGGTAAAAGTGTGCGGCGAAGTAAAAAGAGGGAAAGAGGAACAAGCAATTAGAGTTGACATTTTGCAGATGCCAGAAAGAACGTGAAAAGAGAAACCAGAAAGATTATGATTTTTACTGAAAAAGAATTTTTATGTTAAGAGGATAGATTTGCACCATTCCGGATGAAATTAAATAGTGGAATTTCTGGAGTTTGAAACTAAGTAATCCTAAAGCAGTATCCATACGTGCGGATAGTAGAGAACAATCCGAGTTAAACGAAGGTTGTTAGTTTAGTAGAAAGGAAAAAAAAGAATTACCATCATGGAAAGAATCACCTTGGTGCGTTCTGACATTCCGAGGGACCCCTTCATGTAAGCAAAATCACTCCATGGAAAATCAAGAGACGACCACAATCGACACTAGCAGCCCGAAATAC
This sequence comes from Armadillidium nasatum, assembly GCA_009176605.1. Lineage (NCBI taxonomy): Eukaryota > Metazoa > Arthropoda > Malacostraca > Isopoda > Armadillidiidae > Armadillidium > Armadillidium nasatum. Next base: position 31,352 of record SEYY01000773.1, read on the forward strand.
CACAATCGTTTCGTTTCAAAAGGAACGTGGTATACCAAGATAAGAGGTTGAAGTAAGGACCCAGAGGAGAAAAATTTAACAGTGTAAGGAGAAGATTAGATTAGAAAAAGGTCTAAATTTGGATTCATCTCAAGACGATCAAGGATACGATAGGGAGCTGCACATCTGCTGAAGGTCATTTGGATGAAATGGAAGGCACTTTCACCAGCTGTATCATAAAAAAAGAAATTATTGTCTGGGAACATTGAAATCACTATATGTGATTAAGAGAAAGGAGAAGAGAGAGAAGTGCTCTATTTGGAGTTTAAATAGTCAAAAATTTTGGGTAGTCAGTAGAGTTAGGAAAATAAACAAACAAATGATTTAGTTGTAGATGGTAAGGGGGTGGAGCATAAGGGGAAAATTCGAAGACTCTAAATAGAACACGAGAACAATCGACATCGTTGCGCACATATGCACAACAGCTGCCTTTGGCTGAAAATTGAGGATAGAAACAGTAGCAGGAAGTAGAATTGGGTTTGAAATCAGAACGCTCAAACATCTGAGTTTCAGTTAAGTATAACAGGTGAAGTCTAGAAGAAGAGAGATGATGCTCAACAAAGTGGAAATTGGAGTGCAGATCGCGAATATTGCAGAAATTAATGAAAAAAAATTGACTGTGCATCTACCCAAGCCGGCTGCTGTGTCTTGGTGGCACCAAACCTATTACCGGAGGCCACCCAACTCCCAAGTTTTAATGGGGGACGGGGTGGATGAGGGGCTATTTTTGAAAGCTGCCACCCGGGGTTTCTCCCAGTCTACTGTTGCTGACGCCATTATTGATTAGTTTTTTTTTTATTTTTTTTAAAAAGAGGGTGTGTCATTATTAATGTTTTATAAGTGTGAAGGAGAGTCTACTCCGTGTAGAAGAAGGTGAGTGCGAAAGGGAGCGAGCAATTGGGCATCGGGATAAGATGGGAGGTACCCTTAACATCCCATATACCCAATGGGGGTAATATATATATATATATATATATATATATATATATATATATATATATATATATATATATATATATATATATATATATATATATCTGTTTTTCTCTACAGATTTTGGTTTAAGGAAGAAACAGTTTTCCCGTAAGAGTTTATTCAATTTCTACGTCCAAAAACAATATTGTCCGAAGAAGAAGAAGTTGAACAATTGAAGGATGATTATGAGGAATGCTTAAAAAAATAATTATGGAGGAGATTCAAAATATATTATTGTCAAATGAGATAATAGGGTGAAATCTAGATTTCACGTAATGGGTTGAGAATTAGGAAAACGATGTGAAATGACGAGTTTTATCTAACTTTTCCTTGTAAGGAAATGCTCTCCTATATAATATATATATATATATATATTATATATATATATATATATAATATATATATATATATATATATATATATATATATATATATATATATATATAATATATATATATATATATATATATAAATATATATTATATATATATCTGTCCCAAGGAAAATTGGTTTTAGATAAAGACATTGTATTAAATCAAATAGATATAATTTTTGTCAAATTCAGATAGAAGTGGAATAAAGAATTAGACGATAAAATTTAAACAGATAGAAATTCATCATTTTATTTTATGTAACTTAAAATCAGGATTTTAAGATAATCTTAAGAGAGTAAAGTTATATATAAATATATAATATATAATATATATATATAATATATATATATATATATATATATATATATATATATATATATATATATATATATATATATATTATATATATATTATATATATATATATATATATATATATATATTATAATTTATCTGCAATCGACACCACCCTGCATATGCGGATATGGTGCATTGTATAAAAAATATATATATATATATATTATATAATATATATATATATATATATATATATATAATATATAAATATATATATATATATATATATATATATATATATATATATATAAATATATACATATCGATTTGTAAGTTTGTGCTTCTTAAAATGAAAAATCAAGTATTGGAGAAGATGGAGTGACTGTAAATTGATGAAACATATTTTGCAAAATGAAAAAGCAATGGTGGCAGAATTATCGGATCACATTTCTTACATATCTCCAACTCTGGTGGAAATTGGCAGGCCTCTGGACTCTGTCTACCAGAGGATATATATATATATATATATATATATATATATATATATATATATATATATATATATATATATATATATATATATATATATATATATATATATATATATATAATATATATATATATTGGTGTCTCAACTAATGTGCAACAACATATTTATCAGGGAACCTGTAAGAATAAAAGGTGTGCCAATTAAATCTTAAGAGTCTTTTGTTATAAACATAATAGGTAACCGAGCATGCACAGTATGCGACTTGAAAATGAACCTCCGAATTTTCAGTGGTTGAAATCATGAAAATTTTCATGATTTCGTTGTTGAAATTGCATTCTACGGCAGAAATTATGAAGGATTCATAGAAACAGTCATCTCGGTCCAAAGAGTAGTTGTCTCGCAAATCCAGCGGAAAGATACCTGCTGTTTCTGCGGGGAATAGTTAAAACAAATGTTAGTTGTATAAGGCTTAGAATATGGTGAATAAGAGTCGAAACACCCATATTAAACGTACGTACGTTTTAGCTGCTATTAATAGTAAGAAATAGTTACGATAAACAGTTATGAGGGATGATTAAAGGATTTTTAACTACGTAGCACATTCGTTTAATAACAGTGCATACATAAGTTTTATATAGGCATAGTATGAAATCTTTTACTGTAGTACCATCTGATATCTTACGCATTCTTCACCGTGTATATATGTATACCTTACACGCTGTGCTCGAAATGTCTGCCCTCATTCCATACACAAAGTTTGGCTCATCTGATCCTGTTGCCATGACAATAGATTCTGGGTCGACTGTCTGACAAGCTTGAGTGATTTGACATAGGAGGTCATTAACTGTAATCACCAGAGATACGGTTCTTCCGGTAGCCCCACAGGTAATAGTCTAGGGGAGGAAGGTCTGATGATCGAGGAGGCCACGGAATAGGACCCTGTGATCCTATCCACCTACCGGGGTATGTTACGTTTAGGTGATGTTGTATAACCCTTGGGGTATGTGCTGGGTATCCGTCCTGCTGGTATTGAAAATTCTGACTTGTATGCAATGAGACGTCACAACCATATCAGTCTATTCCTGGGTGCTATGCTGAATACTAGGCATGTTAATAGAATTTTACAATTAAATGGCTGTGCTAAGACACATGATTATACTCACATAAGTGCTGCACTGACTGTTGCACGATAATACTAGAATACCAGAGCACCCAAAGAGTAGTGTGGCATAACAACTCCTAAATGCATCATTTAGTTGGTTGGCAATAAAAGTAAATGTTATAAATATTGCACAGGAATGTGATATGCTGTTCATAGAGGATTTAAATGAGGGTTTCTGCCCACATTCAGCATTTTTCAGACCCATTACAACTAAGTGTTGATAGTAACTATTCCTCGCTGACACATATGACGCAAGTCACTTACCGCGGAGATTGCGAGGATACAACGTTTTGGACTGAGATGACTGTGTCAATGAACCCCACATAATTTCTGCCTTAGAATGTAATTTCATCATCGAAACCATACTGTTCCAATAAAAAATGGAGGTTCATGCGCAATTCGTATACAGCGCAAGAGCGATAACATATGATGTTTTTCACAAATAACTCCCAAGATTTATTTGAAAAGTTTTATTCTTATAAGTTTACTGTTAAATGCGATCATTGTGGAGATATTCAGTTCCTTCACATCAGCTGAGACATTCTGTATATGAAAGGTTTGTAGATAATGGGTAGTAATAATAAGAATAAATAATCATCTTAACTTCAAAATTTTTTTTGCTTTACTTTTAACGGATGAAATAGACGAAAGGAATTTTCTGAAAATGACAAACACAATATTTAAATAAATAAAAAAGTAGGACAGAGAACCTACGGCCTCCCTAGATGAAAATAAAGGATGGCGCCAAACCAAAAGCAGGAACAAAAAGAGATGCTTGTTCTTGCCACATAAGATATAGAATAAATTAGAGATTCAGAACTTGTAATTTTTATTTTGTTTACAGCACAAGATAGCAGTTTTTGAATGATGATGTTTCAAAGAAGAACCCAAATTAAAATATATATCGGCTTTAACGAAACGGAAGTTATACACAACCAATGATTAACAAAAGCAAAATTCAAGACTGATACTTTCAAGCGTAACACACAAAAGTATTGAAAAAGGGAAGGAAACGAATTTGAATGGAATAGCGAAAAAGGAATGTCATCACTATATATTTTTAGAATTATCGTTTGTCGGCTCTAGTTTTAGTGAAATGATGACTTTAAAGAATTCACCTTTGAAATACGTCGTCACAAAATCCTTTTTTGAAAAGTGCGTATTAAAAATTTCGTTCAATTGCCTTTTTGATTTTTGTGTGATGTGTTGTGTTAAAATTTGCTTGCGTCGTTACAATATTTCGTTGTCGTCAAAACTATTTCGTAAAGCTTTTTTATCATCGCACATTTTTCGTTAAATTCTTAAAGTGATAAATTTCTTGCTATTCGTAATATTCGTCTTAAAGAAATTTAAAGCTTTTAGAAGAATTCGTTTTTGTAACTTGACTTAAACTATTATCGGTGAGAGCTAGTTTTTAGCGTATTTCGTATTCATCACGCGTTCGATAAGTTATTTGCCCGGGTGAATTTTCGGAGTTGCGTGAATAACGGATGAGCGATAACTGGATTTTTACCTTTAATAGAACTAAAAACTACTTAGCTCGAATTCTGGAGAAGGAAATTACTAATTTCAACTTTAGACTGAAGAGATCAAAATTTCTTCAAGAAAACAACTTCAAAATTGTGTCATCTTTATAAGGTATGTTTTCTTTTTAAGTTTAATTTCTCTGGAACTCTGAGCTGACATTCGAATAACTTTAAATATTACACTTTAAATATTTAAAAATTAAAAAGTAAAGTTTGAGCTAAAGTTTAAATTCGTACTTGCTATATTAGAAATTGCAAAGCTAATTCTCCATAGCTTTCAGGTCGTTCAAACATCTACAATTCCAATAATATATATATATATATATATATATATATATATATATATATATATATATATATATATATATATATATATATATATATATATATATATATATATATATATATATTATATATTATTTTTTTTTTTTTATGTCTCCTCCGGTGGGCAAAGGCCAGAGGCCTACCAAATTCCACCGGAGCTAAGAAAGATCTATTATCATGGTCGATGGTGGCCGACGTGTCCAGACACACGGCTTTTGAAAGAATGCAAGTCAAAGGAAGTTGGGAAACAGATAAGGAGTTGTTCCAGACTTTACCAGTAGAGTATATGTAAGACTGAGCATAGCGGTTAAGTCTGGGGTCGGAGAGTTGACAGAGAAAGGATGAGAATGTGTAGAAAGGCGTGTCGCACGAGCTCTTCTCAATGGAGGAGGTATGCAACGAGAGAGTTCAGAAGAGCAGTGTCTGTTGTAATAGCGATAGTAAAGAGAGAGTGACGCAACAATTCGACGGGCAGAAAGAGATTGAAGGAGATATATATATATATATATATATATATATATATATATATATATATATATATATATATATATATATATTATATATATATATATATATATATATATATATATATATATATATATATATATATATATATATATATATATATATATATATATATATATATATATATATATATATATATATATATATATATATATATATATATATATATATATATATATATATATATATATATATATATATATATATATATATATATATATATATATATATATATCCGTTGTTTTTAAACGTTTATAATTAATTGTTAATCTACTGTGTATATTTTTTTTGGAAAATTTTTTTTTTTTTTTGAGTTTTTTTAAAATTTAGTATCTATAGTGGTTTAATTTACAACGGGATCAACTAGTGATTGAAAAAATTTAAGATAAGTTTTTAGTGAAAGTTTTGTTTTAAACAAATAGTTTTAAGTTATATAGGTTCCATAATTGATTTAACGTTTAATATTGTTTTTAACATAAGTATTATTTCGGTTTTTATTTTGTTTTTGTTTGTCTCTTCGTTTGTCTGACTGTTTCTCGTGTGATTGTTTGTGTTTGTGTTTTTAAAGTTTTAATATTTGTTTTTAACATAAGCATTTTCAGTTTTTATTTTGTTTTGTTTACCTCTTCGTTAGTCTGTCTATTTTCTCGTGTGATTGTTTGTGTTTGTCAGTTTGCTAGATTGGCTGTTTGTTTGTCTGTTTTGACGCAAGTGTTTGTGAAGAATGGCTGTGTGCGCAGACGTGGGTTCTGTACACTTCACCAACATCCGTGGCTTACGTTCTAACTTAGCTTCTGTGGAATACCATCTCTCTAATTCTCATCCTAACCTTTTACTCTTGTCTGAGACCCAGATATCAAAGAATTCCTCTCCTAACTTTTTTAATATATCTAACTATAACATTTCATAATTTCCGTTCTAAGGTGGAGTACGTTAACACTAACACTCTGGTAACACGTCTTGTGAATCTTGAATCTCCTAACTTCGATGTTCTGTGGCTTAAAATCTTTCTTCCTACCACTTCAATAATCTTGTGCTTCTGCTACTGTTCTCCTAATAGAACAGATTTTTCTACCTTTTTTGAATACCTAACTACTTCTCACGAGACTGTTACATCTTCGCATCCAAATACTGAGGTCCTCTATTTAGGGATTTCAACGTACACAACACTGAATGGCTAGGTTCCTCTCATACCGATTCAGGGGAGAGGAGGAATCATTCAGCATTCTCAACGATCTGGAGCAACTGATTAAAGAACCAACACACATTCCAATCGTCCCAACCAATTCTTGAACACTCTTGATTTATGTTTCACTACTAGTCCTTCTCTCTATAAATATGCTATCTTCGCACCTATAATTGGTAACTCCGGCCACAATCTAAATTTGTCTTAATTTTCATGCTTTCTCTCCAACTGCTCCACCATCCCTAAGCGTATTTCTGGCACTTTGATCGGGCTGATTGGGGGGCTTTGCGTTGCTTCTACGCTAACTATTCCTGGAGTGACTGCTTTGTCTCTGGAGACGCTTCGGTCTCTACCGATAAGGTGGGGGCCGTAATCGTTGATGGGATGAGCAGGTTCATTCCTTCTTCAACTAAATCCTTCTCTCCTCAAAATCCATGGTTCGATCGTGTTGTCTTGTGCCATTCAGGCTAGAGACATGCGTATCGACAGTGGAAAAATTCTCCTTCTCCTATCGCTCTTGCTAATTTTCATTCAGCTCGGAATCGTTGCAGGGATATTCTTCGACGAGCAAAGCAGACTTTCACCAAACGAAGGTGTGCTGAGCTCCTAAATTCTCCTACTGAAAAATCTTTCTGGCCTCTTGCCAAAAACATCTCCAACAATTTCTGTAAATCTTCCTTTCCTCCTCTTATTCGCTCTGATGGTTCTGTTGCTAACACTCCAACTGAAAAGGCCTCCTATTCTCCTCTAATTCTACCCTGGACGACTCCGACAATCCTCCTCCTACTTCTTCTTCTCTCAGATGTCCCATGCCTTTGCCTGTGATTTCATTTGACCAGGTGCATGGGCTTCTGAAGTCTATGAACGTTAGGAAGGCAAGCGGCCCGGATGGCATTCCTCCCCGAGTTTTAAGGGAGTGTGCCTCTGAGCTGGCTCCGTCCCTCGTTCAACTTTTCTCTCTATGCCTCAATACTAGTACTTTCCCTCAGTGTTGGAAGCGCGCAATAGTCCAACCTATCCCGAAGAAAGGTAGCCGCTCTGATCCTTCCAACTATCGCCCTATAGCTCTCACTTGTATTCTGTCTAAGATCTTTGAAACCCTTCTTAACTCTCACTTCTTAGATCATCTGGAATCTCATTCCCTTCTTTCTGATCATCAGTATGGCTTTTCGTTCGAGGTCTACTGGTGATATACTTTCCTATCTCACAGATCTATGGTCTTCTGCCCTTAGGGACCATGGGGAGACTTGCGTGGTGGCGCTTGACATATCTAAGGCGTTTGACCGGGTATGGCATGCGTCACTGCTCTCCAAGCTCCCCTCCTTTGGGTTTCCTCCTTCTCTTTGCTTACTTATGTCTAGTTTTCTTTCTAATCGTTCCATTTCGGCTGTTGTTGATGGAGCGACTTCTTCTTCCTTTTCTGTCAATAGTGGTGTTCCTCAGGGTTCTGTCTTGTCTCCTACTCTATTCTTACTTTTCATTAATGATCTTCTCAGCTGTTCATCTAACCCTATACATTCATATGCCGATGATTCAACCCTCCATTCTTCTACTCATTTCAAATCTGCTCCTTCCTTTGCATCTAGAATTGCTTCTCGTCTACAACTTTCCGATTCCATTCTTGCAGATCTGGATAGAATTTCCCAGTGGGATCGTCTCAACCTTGTGAAATTCAACTCTTTAAAAACTCAACTTCTAAGAAATCTCTCTTCAAAGACACCTCCTAACTTTTCTATTTCTTTCGATGGTTCTCCCGTCTCTCCTGTTGACAATATAAACATCCTTGGCCTTCACATAAACAAAAAATGTCTTGGAAACCTCATATCACAATGGTTGCTAGGGCGGCCTCAAAGAAGCTGGGAGTTCTGTTTAGACTGCGAGAATTTTTTTCTTCCTCGCAGTTACTCCAATTATACAAGGGTCTCATCCGCCCTTGTATGGAGTACTGCTCTCATATCTGGGGTGGCTCAGGCTTCACCCGTCTTTTGGATAGGGTTGAGGTCAAAGGCTAAAAGACTTATAAACTGTCCGGCTCTTTCTAATTCTCTTGATTCTTTATCTTTGCGACGTGATGTTGGTGCCTTGTACTTTTCTATAGGTACTACAGTGGCAAATGCTCGAGGAAACTATCCACCCGTGTACCTCCACCTTTACGGCGTCCTCGCAGCACAAGGGGTGCAATGTCCGCGCATCAATTTTGCGTGGACATAGGCAACTCCAGGCTTGTCCGCTGTGGTGCCTCTTTCTTTCCTGCCACCTCTGTCTTGTGGAACTCTCTTCCATCTTCTGTATTTCCCTCTGCATTTAATCTCAATTTCTTTAAAGCCCGCGTCTGCGCCCACCTTGAGAAATTTGCGTTAGGTGGGTACTGTAGGGGTGGTTTTTATTTTCTGGACTTTGTACTCTATTTTCTTTCATTTTTTATTCTTTTAACACCCCCTCCTTGAATAGGGCTTTGCGTATGGTGGTTGAAATTGTTAATATATATATATATATATAATCCAGCACTTGCTATCTTCCAAAAATATTCTTTGCTCTGGCTCCGCCCGCCCAAAATTTTGCTTCTCCTTAGCTCTGGCTCCCAGCTTCGCAGTTCTACCTTTGACCCTTTCCCTGCAGAAGTAAACTATAAGAATTCCATAAAAATTTGGAATGTTTTTTGTTCTATCCGTAGGCAATAAAAACGCTCTGATCCATTCAGTCTTTGGCTACTAATGATAATAATGGTATCACAATAAAGAGAAAAGTAGTTGTAGTAATAGTAATAGTAGTAAAAGTAGTAGCAGTCAGTTGTAGAAGTAATATCTTAACAGTTAATTATTATTATTAGTAGTAATCTTAGTAGTAGTGTAAGTAATAAATATAAACTTTTATAATAGTAAATAATTTGTAGAAAAGTACTCCTGTGATGATATTACTATTTTTAAAAGAATACGAATTGTCATACCTGGTCCTCCGTAGCTATGATCTGCTAAAGTGGAAGGTCGTCGTGTAATGGAAGCATAATACCACCGGTCGATCCCTCCTGTTGATATATTCAAATAAGAGCACGCATCTCGAGTGAAATCGCAGTCTAACAGACTTAATTCAGCTTTCTCAGGAAGGACTGAAAAAAATGTAGTAAATAAATGTTATAAGTCTTCATTATTTTCAATTTTTTTTAAATGATATAAAATAATGATAAATAAGAAAGATACGTAATTATTCTATGAAGAAAAGAGACCATCAACCACAAGAGACGAAGCAGAGTGGTATAAGAATAGAACTTAATACGAATATCTCCGACGTGAAGTGTTTGAAAGAGCGTGAGAGTAAATGGGGAAAACAAAAGAAGGAAGTGTGCAAGACATTTGGTGAACATGCTAGAATTGCTCTAACAAACGAGAAAAAGCATATTTTAAAGTTATTTTGTTCAACCTCCACACTAGCTTATATATATATATATATATATATATATATATATATATATATATATTATATATATATATATATATATATATATATATATATATATATATATATATATATATATATATATATATATATATATATATATATATATATTAGTAGTATAGTTTGCACTTTCGGCTGGTGCCAGACATAGCTACTTTTCAAAAAATCTGGCAACCTAAGCCAAACGGGATTTTGATTTGCAAAGCAAATCACTCCGCTCAAATTGACCTCACGCTCTTTCCTGGCACCATTTTGGGGGGTTCAACCCAATGAAATTGGCCTCAAGTCTGGGGAAGGGGCCCCCGCGGGGCCCCGTGAACCCCCCAAAATGGTATCAGGGAGTTGCCTGAGTTTGCAAAATCGCTGCGTTCACCTCACTTTCTTTCCTGACCATTTTCTTTGCGGCTCAGTCCGCCTGGAATTGATTCGAACTTGGGGGTCCATGGGCCCGCGCGGGTCCGTGAACCGACAAAAAAAGTATCAGGAAGGTCCCTGAGAATGCGTGATTGCACGCAAATGAAGAAAAGACAGACAGGTTGCCAGATTTTCGAAAAGTAGCTAAATCTGGCAACAGCCGAAAGTGCAACCTATACTACTTATATTTATATATATTAAAAATAATTAAAAATTATTTTTAATTATTTTTATTTATTTTAATATATATATATATATATATATATATATATATATATATATATATATATATATATATATATATATTATATATATATATATATATATATATATATATATATATATATATATATATATATATAATATATATATATGATATATATATATTAATAAAATAAATCAAATAGGCACTTAAAATCACGAAATTATAAAATAATGATAAGCTCTTGTAACATCAGTTGATATAATTTCGTGAACATGTTGATATAATTCGTTGATATTTTATAATTTCGTGATTTAAAAAGTGCCTATTTGATTTATTTTACTTCAAAGGGTATTAATCAATAAATTCATATATTTACGATTTATTATAGTAAATTAAACATTTATATATATATATATATATAT
>SEYY01000773.1:42842-47842 GCA_009176605.1 Armadillidium nasatum
GCATAAGCGCATTTTTACGTTTAACTAGGCCGACTTTGGTGAACTCCGTACATTTTTTGTATTTTCGCTACGACTAAGTGGTTTATTGTGTTAATTCACCATCCATCAGTGGTCATTTGACATTCCTGTTTATATGCAAGTATCGCTGATATTGCATCACAAGCAATATCTTGATTTTCACCACAGTGTCCTCAGAATATCCTGACTACTTCAGAAGGTACTTCTTGAACTCCCATACACTGCAGTATAATTCTCAGCAATCAGGAATTCTTCTTCCTTCTATGGTCATAGCCAGGCTGACAACTTGTTAGATAAGGTTCTGGCTTGTAATTATTTTGTTGTGTCATCTTGAATCAAATTTATTTTGTGTAAATAAAAGAACAAAAACCAGCCTTCCTCTCTTTACTCCTTCTTACCATCTATGGGCCAGCTGTAGGCAACCATAATATAAAGGAGTGATAAACATCGTTTTCTAAAATGGGTGCGTGACTTAGTATTGAGGTATGTCTAGATACTCTTTGTGATTGAATGAACTAAGTCAGTTTGTTTCTTTCTTTTGTTGTGCTAGAATGATCTCTCTGAATTATATTTTGAATATAGTTACGTGCAACAATTTTATTTATTGAAATTATGAATATTTTTAGTGTTTCAAATATAAACATTGCTTTTCATTATGTAAAGACTTTGGAATTTTATACAAAAGAACGAATTCAATGTGACATTATGTGTACCTTACTTAATATACATATTAAAAATATAGTTTTATGTAAAAGAAATATCAATTATGTTTATTTGTGAATTTTTAAGTAAAATATATTGAAAAAACTTATGTTATGTTAAATATTTTGTTCCTTATTTAATGAAGTTAAACGAAAAAAATCACTTTATTCACAAAAAGGAAGTGCGCTGACCTCCATGGCTCTCCTACTGATGAAAATTTCTGTCCACTTGTCAAAATATCTCTAATAAGTTTAGTAAATCTACCTTTTCTCCTCTTATTCGATCTGATGGTTCTGTAGCTAATACTTCCTCTGAAAAGGCTAATCTCTTCAGTCTCTTTTTCTCATCTAATTCCACCCTGCATGATTCTGGCCTCCCTCCTCCTATTCCTTCTCCTCTCAGGTATCCCTGTAATTACTTAAGATCGGATGCATAGGATCCTAACAACTATGAACGTCAAGCAGGCCAGTGTCCCGGATGGCATTCCCCCTCGTGTTCTGAGGGAGTGTGCTTCCGAGTTAGCTCTACTCTCTATGCCTTAATATTAATACTTTTCATCAATGCTGGAAACGGGCATTTGTCCAACCGATCCCGAAAAAATGTAGCCGCTCTGACTATTCTAACTATCAGTCTATAGCTCCCACTTGTGTTCCGTCTAAAATTTTTGAAACTCTCCTCAACTCTCATTTTCTGGATCAAAAGTATGGTTTTCAACGTTCGAAGTCAACTGGTGACACACTTCTGCTCTTAGGGATTTCGGGGAGTCTTGTGTGGTGGCATTTGACATATCCAAGGCTTTTGACTGGGTATAGTATACGTCGCTGCTCTCTAAGCTCCTTTCCTTTGGGTTTCCTCCTTCTTGTCTAGTTTTCTTTCGGATCGTTCCATTTCGGCACTTGTAGAATGAGTGACTTCTTCCTCCTTTTCTGTCAATTGTGGTGTTCCCCAGGGTTACTATTCATTAACGATCTTCTCAACCGCACTTCTAACTCTGTTCACTCTTATGCGGATGAATCAACCCTATATTCTTCTACTCATTTCATATCTGCTTCCTCTTTTGTTTCTAGGTTGCTTCTCGTCTTTAACTTTCCGATGCTCGAGGGAAGAATGGCACTGTTCTCACATTTGAAAGTCGTTAAAAGATTAAATAACTGTCACTTACTTTCTATGCCCCTATCTCGTTTGGCGCACTGTACTACAGTGGCCTCCTCTCCATTCTTCCACCGTTGCGTCGTCCTCGTTGCACAAGGGGTGCCCTTTTTTCGCGCGAATTTTGTGTGGATGTAGCAAACCCAGGCAAGCTAGTTGTGGTGCTTCTTTCTTTCCACCTCTGTTCTGTGGAACTCTCTACCATCATCTAGTTTTCCTCCTGCATTTAATCTTCCTCTCTTTAAGGCTTCCGTCTGTGCCCACCTGAGGGATGTGCGTTAGGTCTGTTTTTGAATGAGTTTTCTTGTCCTTGTGTGTGCCCTCTCCTTGAAAAGGGCTCTTCCCGTGAGTGGTGGCGATCTGTATATATATATATATATATATATATATATATATATATATATAATAATAATAATAATAATAATAATAATAATAATAATAATAATAATAATAATAATAATAATAATAATAATAATAATAATAATAATAATAAAGAAAAGCATATGAGCAATATGTGAGAAATATGAAAAAGGATGCAAGGTCAAACTTTGTTCTAAGCCTAATGAACATATCTTTGGAAATGATACCTTAGCACTAATGCTCAGGTGTTAAACTGCTTTTTGGTTCTAATAGCTATCTTTTCGTATCTTAAGTCTAACATTCATGTGTTACCTCTTTTGAAACCTAAAATGACCTCAACGAATTTTGTGTCTTATCTTAGGCCTAATTACCTCTATTGAAATAAATACCTCTAAATACCTATATGGAAAACTTTGTTCGAATGGTGAAATAAGAACTATAAGAAAATTTAAGAGTGGAATAACTAGTTATAATAATAATAATAATAGTTATAATAATAATAATGATAGTAATAATAATAATAATAATAATAATAATAATAATAATAATAATAGTAATAGTAATTTCCAACTGCGGTCGGAGTCATTTATAATCTGTAACCGACGCGGGCGGCGGAGTTGACAGGACAACATGCGTTTCCGTGGGTAGGGCGGAGACCCAACTCTTCAACAATCTTACCCCTTGAGGGTACAAATTTTTTTTAATGAGGTTAGGGTACAAACACTTGGATGGTAACCCTTAGAGGAGCCATTTTAAAGATCAGGATGCGTCCCTTGAGCTCTTTTAAAGGAGGGGACTTATAAAAGAGAAAGGAAGAAGAGAACCCACCAACCCCCGAACCTAACGCACACTTCTCAGGTGGGCACAGAAGGAAGCTTTGAAGAGAGGAAGATTAACTACAGGAGGAAAAACAGATGATGGTAGGGAGTTCCGCAGAACAGAGATGGCTGGAAAGAAGGAGGCACCTCAACGGATAAGCCTGGGGTTTTCAACATCCACACAAAATACGTCAGAAAGCAGGGCACCCCTTGTGCAACGTGGGCGACGCAATGTTGTTGGAATGCGGGAGGCCAATTCCCTCGAGCACCTGACATTGAAGAACCTGTTGAAAAAAGACAGTGCACCAACGTCACGTCGCAGAAATAGAGATTCAAGAGAGTTCGAATGTAGAGGAAAGTTTATTAATCTTTTAGGGGAGAGTCCAATCTTAAAATTTTTTTTATTATTTGACAGATTGAGCTGAAATTTTCAGGGTATATGCATTTTTCCAGAAGTTCTAAGTTGATTTCGAACTTTTTTCTGAGTTTATAACAATGTGAAAGTTATTTGGACCCAAAGTTAAAAAAAAGAAAAAAAGAAATAGCGGGGTCAAACCACTGGTCTATATGAGTTGAAAATTTAACTGAATAATCATTACTTCATTTTCTTGCATTAGTGGGAACAGATTTTTGATATCACGTCTATAAAAAAAGATATAAGCGTTTGAATATTTTCTTGATTTTTCTTTCAAAAAACGTACCCTTGAGGGGGAAAAAATAATTTAAAAAAGCACTACCTACTAATTATTTTATTTTTGGATATTATTTAAAGGAGGGACAGGGCTACAACTTGTATTTAGTACATTATTAAATGCTATTTGTTTGAAGCGAGATAGCATCTCAAACTTTGGGAATTTTTTGAAATTTGCTCAAAAATGGACCTTTTTTGAGAGGATATATCTCGAAAGCAACGAATCACAGCGACTAAAGTATAGATACTAATTTGTAGCCCCGGTTTTTCTCTATACATAAACTAAAAACAAAAATTGATATAGTTGTATTTTTTATTAATTGTTTAGTTCGAAAAAGTGGATTTTAAAAAAAAAAAAATTTTTTTTTGACAGTTGGTCAGTTATCAGCTTATAAATTTTTTCCTAAAACTCAGGAAACAAAACACTGATAGAAGCTTTTATAGCAAATATAGTCCAAATTTTAGGTCATTCTAAAGGGTGGCTGGCCCCAGCATTCATTTGAAAAAGGATCAAATTTCAAAAAAAAAAAAAAATCTTTAACTGTTATAGATCAGAAAAAAAGCTAGAAATGAACTTTTTCCACCTGGAAAAAGGTTAAATAAATTGAAAGTTTCAGGAGAATCGGGGGAAAATTAAATTCTTTTTCTCAAATTGGACCATTTCTTTTAGCCTTAGACTCAATCTTTTTCAGAAGAAACGAGGACCGGAGCCCCCTTCTCGAAATGTGGGAACAGTTCTCCATACAAGGGCGAACAAGACCCTTATATAATTGGAGTAACTGCTCAGAGAAAAAAAATTCTCGCAATCTGAACAGTATTTCCAGCTTCTTAGAGGTAACTTTAGCAACCATTTTGAAATGTAGTTTCCAAAATAGTTTATTGTTTATGTTTAGACCAAGAATGTTAATGATATTTTCAGGTGAAAAGGGAGAGTCATCGAAGAGGATAGGAAAGTAGGGAGGTGTTTTTGAGAGGGAAATGTGAAGAAGTTGAGTTTTTAAAGAGCTGAATTTCACAAGGTTGCAATGACCCGACCGGGAAATCCCATCCAGATCGGCAAGAACAGAATCGGAAAGTTGAAGACGAGAAGAAACTTTAGAAACAAAAGAAGGAGCAGATTTGAAATGAGTAGAAAAATGTATTGTAGAGTTATCAGCATAAGAATTAACAGAGTTAGAAGTGCAGCTGAGAAGATGGTCAATGAAAAGTAATTATAAAGTTGGAGACAAAACAGAACCCTGAGAAGCACCACAATTGACAGA
>SEYY01000773.1:52842-57842 GCA_009176605.1 Armadillidium nasatum
AAATTTACATAAGCTCGTCATATATTTCGACCTCTTCACTGCCCAAATGCCGAAAATTTACACTTACGAGCAAAAATTCAAAGAAATATAAACTACTCGTGACGGATTTCTCATTTCTGGTGTGTGTAAAGAGGAGGGACAGATTTACAACTTTTTCTTAATATATCATTCAATGCTATTTGTTGGTTTAAAGATTTAGCCTCTCAAATTTCGCCAATTTTCAAAGAAAATTCAAAATTTCCAAATTTCTAACAGAACAAATAGCATTTAATAATATATTAAATAAAAGTTGTAGCTCTGTACCTCCTCTAAGTACCTGCCAAAAATAAAAAACTTTTAATAACGTCTTTTTTTTTAAATTTTTGTTCGGAAGGGTAAAATTTTGCAATTAAAAAAGGAAAAAAAAAAATCAAAGTTCTGTAACTTTTTTTTCTAAAGCAGATATAAAAAATCGCCAAATTCAGTTTCTTACACTTTGAGCTGAGAATATACAGTTAAGTTTTCGAGTCTTTACCAATGGTTCATCATTTCTTTTCATTTTATTTTTGAAATTTTGTTCCAAATAACTTTCAAACCGTAATAGAGTCAGAAAAACGTCGGAAAGCTACTTTTTCAGAGTCAAAAAATTTTTTTTTTGAATTTGGACCCTAATTGGGCCCACCCCCTAAATGGAGATTGTTTCACACTAAGGTGATTCCACTCTTATAGCTCTCCTTGAGAAGGTAGAGTCTAGGGCTGTTCGTCTTTTCTACTGTTTTACTCTCACTAACTATATCTCCTATCTCTTTCTGTCCGTTGAACTGCTGCGTCAATCTCTATGTACAATTAATATTAAAACGGTAAAGTCTGGAAAATATTTTTGTTATCTAATTTCTCCAACTTCATTTGACTTGCACATTTTCAACAGCTGTGTTTCGGAACATTTCTGCCTTTTATTTGGTCCATTCCAACTCTTGTGGAAATTGATAGAACTCCTGTTTTTGCCCACCAAAGAACATACAGTGTGTTGTTACAGGACATCACTAACAAACTTGTAGGACCGATAGGTCATACAGTACAGTGATGAACTTTTTTTGTTAAGGTACATATACTCCCAACTTGTCGTCTCGGAGTTCTGCGCATCGGGCGAGGTGCGCTCCACATCACGTAACAGAGCCCCGGTATGTTGTTATTCTGTTTCGCGTGCGTACAGACACGCTTACCGGTACGTTCACGTGGTGTTTTGCGGGTGGCAGTAAACATGGACTACGAGTTGCATGAACTGACCTACAAGATAATGTATTACGGTAAGGCTAGCAGAAAAGGACGAGAGGCTCGTCGCATTTACGGGAGAGAGAATTAGCGTTCCCGAGGCGATGAGATTACCCTCAACTGAATTATACGGGATGTTAAGGGAACTTCCATCTCAACCTGGTGCCCAATGGAACGCTCCTTTTTGCGCTCACGTACACTTTTTTCTACACGGATAATGCTCTCCTTTTATACACAATAAGCACTATTACAGTCACACATCCTTTAAAAACAAAAAACAAATTAATTATGACTTCGACATTGGTAGCCTCGGAGAATCCAAGAGGGGCGGATTCCAAAGATAGCCCCTCATCCACCCATTCCCCCATCATCACTTTGGAGCTGGTGGCTTCTGGTGATGGGGTTGGTGCCACTAGGAATTTACAGCCGCTGTTCCGCATTCACGGTCTGTGTTTTTCATTAATTTCTGCAACATTCGCGGTCTTCATTCCAATTTCCACTTTGTTGAACATCACCCCTCTTCTTCCAGACCTCACCTCTTATTCTTGACCAAAACACAGATGTTTGAGCATTCTGATAGCAAATCCTTTTCTGTTTCTTCTTACTGTCTCTATTTTCAATTTTCAGTCAAAGTTTGAAGTTGCGCATACTTAGGCAACAATTTTTTTGTTCTCGTGCCTCTAATTTAAAGTCTTCCGAATTTTCCACCTTGTAGCATAGGCTCTCTTGCCATTCTACAACTAAATTTATTTGATCTGTTTATTTATCTCCTAATTCTACTGACTATCCTAAATTCTTCGACTATTTAAACTCCAAAATAGAGCACATTCTCTCTTCTCCTTTATCATCATATTAGGTGATTTCCAAATTCACTACCACTAATGGCTTTCTTTTAGTTCTCATGATAGAGTTGGTGAACGTGAATTCCATTTCGCTATCCCTGAGCAATTTGTGCAGTTCCCAAATCGTATCACTGATCGTCTTGGAGATGAACCTAACACTCTAGAACTTTTTCTAACTTTTAATCTATCTCCTTATATTGTTAAACACTTTCCTCCTCTGCGTTCCTCCATCACCTTCTTATCTATGTATCCTCTTCTATCTCTTCAAGTTTTCCACAGGAAAGACCCCCTGCAATTGAAAGGAAACGTTTGTGGCATTTCGGTGCCGCAAGCTGGTCGGACTAGCGGTCGTACTTCTTTGATTTCCCGTGGAATGATTTTTGCTCCCGTGGGAGAGATCCCTCGGAGTGTGCTGAACGCATAACCGAGGTAATTCTCTCTGACATGGAGGCGTACATTCCATTTTCTTTCCCTTCTACTAAACCTAACGAACCTTGGTTTAACTCTGCTTGTTTTCGTGCAATCCGCCGCAAGGATGCTGCTTTCAATATTGCCTTCGTCTTTAAACTTTAGAGACTCACGCAACTTATATTCCATCCAAGAATAGTGCACTAAATACTCTATTTTTCGTAGAAAACGCAGGAATCTTTCTGATTCCTCTTCCTCGCGCTCTTTCTGGCATTATGCAAAAATATCAATTCTAACTTTGTTTTTTCCTCTTTCCATCATTTAGTATCTTACGAAGGCACAACTCCTATTTTACCTTCTTTTAAAGCTGAATTCTTAGCTCAAACCTTTGCTTCTAATTCAACTTTAGACGATTCCGGAGCTTTTCCTCCTCCTTCAATCCCTTCCAACTCATTTATGCCTAAAATTGGAATTTTTTCTAAAGATGTGATTTCTGCTCTCTCTCTCTCTCTCTCTCTCTCTCTCTCTCTCTCTCTCTCTCTCTCTCTCTCTCTCTCTCTCTCTCTCTCTCTCTCTCTCTCTTAATACTAAGAAGGCATATGGTACCGATGGTATTCCTCCTATGGTTCTCAAAACTTGTGCTTCCGAACTTGCACTCTGCCTTGGTAAACTATTTCGTCTTTGTCTTTCTACTTCGACTTTCCCTTCTTGCTGGGAACGTGCGCTCATTCAACCTGTACTAAAGAAGGTGGATCCTTTCAACCTTCCAACTATCGTCCGATTTCTTTGACCTCTGTTGTCTCTAAAGTTTTCGAATCTACCATTAAGCAGGAAGATTTGGAAACATCTCAATTTTTCAAATCTTATCTCTGATCGCAAGTATGGTTTCGTAAGAAACGCACTACTGGTGATCTTCTTTCCCTTCTCTCTGACACTTGGTCCTCCGCTCTTGGCATTTCGGTGAATCTTTTGTTGTTGCGCTGGACATATCGAAAGCTTTCGATGGAGTCTGGCACAAAGCATTAATTCTAAACTTCCCTCTTTCGGTATCTATCCTTCTCTTTGTGATCTTCTCTCTAATTTCCTTTCTGGTTGTTCTACATCAGCTATTCCTTTAAATCTATTAATAGTGGTGTTCCTCAAGGTTTTGTTCTGATCCCAACACTTTTTTACTTTTCATTAAAATTAATGATCTTCTTTCTATTACTTCATCTTCTACTACTCCTATGATGATGACTCCACCCTTCATTACTCTTTTCAGTTTGAAAGACGTCCCTCTCAGCAGCAGTTAATAGATTCGAGAATGGTAGCCTTGGAGCAACTAACCTCTGATCTTTCTCATATTTCAAATTGGAATAAAGAAAACATGGTCGTTTTCAATGGCTCAGAAACTCAGTTCTTCCATCTCTCTATAATTGAGACAACCTTCCACACAACTTTTACATCTTTGAAATCACGCAACTTAAATCTTTATCTGTCGTTAATATTCTAATATCTTTTTCTAGTAATCTTTCTTGGAAAGATCATATTACTTCTGTTTCTAAACAAGATTCTAAGGGGTAGGGTGTTCTGAGACGCCTTCAGAATTACTTCAAGCCACCCCATTTGCTTGCTCTCTATGGGGGTGTTGTTCATCCCTGCATGGAATATGCTTCACACATCTGGGGTGGTTCTACTCATACAGCACTCCTTGAGAAGGTATAGTCTAGAAATTTTCGTCTCATCAACTTTCCCGCTCTTACTAACTCTCTCCAATCTCTTTCTGCCCGTTAAATTGTTGCATCACTCTCTCTATACTATCCCTATTACAACAGACACTGCTCTTCCGAGCTCTCGTCGCATACCTCCTCCTTTGAGAAGAGCTCGTGCGACACGTCTTTCTGTGACGCATGCTATAAGCATTTAGTCATCTGTCTATATGAAGAATTTTGCGGGAATACAACCTACATATGTACCACCTTCAGAGGCTCGGTCACTGGGACCAGACGATTATGCTCTTCATCGCTGTGAAATAATGCCGCATTCTCCACGCACAAGTTATTCACAGATGAAGACTACTTTACTCGTGAAGTTTATTTTAACAGTAGGAATAGCCATGTCTGAAACTATATAAACCCTCATGCGGTTGCTGTTCGACATCACCAACATCTGGGCTGGAATTGTTGGCCGACATTTGCTGGGACCTGTAATCCTGCCAGCAAGATTAAAGGGAGCTTCTTAACCTTCAGACCTGCCAAACAACGTTCTGTGAGTCGACAACTCTGGTTCTACCATGATGTCGCCCCAGAACACTTTGGTGAATATTGGATTGAACGTACAGGACCTGTTTCCTGACCTGACTAATCTTGATATTTATCTTTGAGGGCATGTTAAAGGTATGGTGTATGAAACTCCAGTTACCTCTAGAGCTCAGCTGATTGCTCGTATCAATGATGCGCTTCACTACATCACTCGGAATCCTGTCATACTGTCATAGGTCGTTGCTGCTATGGTATTCGG
>SEYY01000774.1:10469-29828 GCA_009176605.1 Armadillidium nasatum
CTGAGGGCTGTGCGTTAGGTGTGTGTGTGTGTGTGTGTTTGAATGAGCTTTGTGCATGTGTGTGTGCTCCCTCCTTGAAAAGGGCTCTGCCCGTGAGTGGTGGCGTTCTGTAAAAAAATAAAAAATATATATATATATATATATATATATATATATATATATATATATATATATATATATATTATATATATATATATATATATTTAATTTTGAAAGAAACCACTTCATTAAAATGATAGACTCTTTGAGATGCTAAATTTAGAAAGCACAGTTTACGCATTACAGCTTATAACCTTAAGCCCTCTTCAGAACTAACAATATAGTATAAAAAGTTGAAAAAGAGAAAGTGAATCCACTAATTGTAGGATAATAATAATAATAATAATAATAATAATCATAATAATAATAATAATAATAATAATAATAATAATAATAATAATAATAATAATAATAATAATAATAATAATAATAATAATTATTATTGCGGCTTTCACAAAGCGTGAGAGCCAGCTTGGAAATTTTGAGCCGAGCGACAATCAACTCAGTTAAAGACAAGAATTTCTTTAGAACACTTTATTGGACAGTTTTCCTATCAATAACAGGTTAATCTGCGAAAACAGAATTAACTATTTAAAATATATACATAAACAAATGTAAAATAATAAAAAAAAAATTATAAACACAAATATAAGAGAATAACGTACCGAAAGTGATCTGCACGAAACTCAAAATCAATCTGACGTTGGAGGCGGGAAAAGAAGGAGACGCCGGGCTGCTTTGAGCCAGGTTTGAGTTTAAGTTTCTCTTTGACTGAGTCCTCTTCTGCCGTTCAAAGGCATTCATAATAATAATAATAATAATAATAATAATAATATAATAATAATAATAATATAATATAATAGATAGATAGATAGATAGATTAGAGATATCTACGGAGATACTTTCCTGTATCATCTTCGTCTCCGACCCATGGTATCCGCTCCCGCTTTCGATCCCCTGTACCTTACCCTACAAAAAGTCCCAGACCTTCCAGATATTCGTCGGTACGTTCTTAGCCTTTTTACGGGAGCAAACTGGAGTAGTAGCGGTACTTAAACACTGCTGCTGGTCGCTGGATCTCTCGTATATAAGAGGCTGTTCGTCGAATGTTAGCCAAAATTGACAAGTGTCGGGCTCGAGCTCTCGTCCGTAGTGCGTCCTTCGGGAAAAGCGCTCGCGTAGGAGGCAGAGGCCTTGGGCGTTCGTAGGGACGATTAGGTTAAAGATATGCACGCATCCTGTCCCTGCGTCGCCTTAAGTACGTAGCGTTGAGGAACGAAAAGAGATAATGTAGTAAGAAGGGGAGTAGTAAGAGAGCAAGCCCAAACCTCTTCTCGCTACCTTCTTTTTACGCAAGCTAATAATAAAACGTTCCTCGCGCGAAAAATCCTGGACGATCGCGATTCCTTACAGACATAAAAAGCCTCTGATCTTCTTACTTCGTCTTCGCCGTCGTCGACGTCATTGCCGCGTTTTGTCTAGCTAGCGGCGTTGGCGTAGGTGGCGGCGGGCGAAAAGAGGAATCGATCGCGAGAAGATGCATTTAAGAGCTTTCTCCGCGTTCATAAAGGGGAAGAAAAGAGGAATACGCGACAGTGTGGAACGTCTTCGGAACGGAAGCAGCAGCAGCAGCAGCAGTGTGGCGCCTGTTTTTGCTTGCTGTGCAAACTGCTCTCTCGTCTAGTAAAAATAACCGCTACTGAATAATAGTACCTTCCTTCAGCCTCACACCACGTTGAAAAGGAGGCAGGCAGTCAGGCAGGTTCGCTTTTATTTATTTTTTGGGGCGAAGATGGTGGCGTTGTCGTGTGGTGGTTGGTGAAGGGCGCCTCCAACCACATCAAAGTGTTTCCGTAATAACTCGGGCGTTTTCCACACACACACTCTCCTTCGGTAAACGGAGATAGAGTATCGCAAAAGTGGAAAATCCCGTCTCGCCACCACTAGTAACCTCATTCCCACAAACAAAAGCGGCTTGCTTCTTCCTCCTCCTCGCGGGTGAGCGCACAAAAAAGAAGGATACGTACGATAGTAGCGGGAAAAAAGATGGATGAGTAGTAGTAGAAGTAATTATAATAAAGTTCCTTTCCGATTTTGAACGTTCCCGCGCTAATGTCGCGTTCTCTTTGATTACTCCTCTTTAGCGGAGAACAACAACAAGCTTTTGTGCATGCTTATCGCTCGTCTATAAGGCGCTACTATAGCGTGATCAGAGGGGCATCGGGTGATGCGAACGGGCGCGAGTAGGTGCACCGGCTACGCCAACAGCAGCAGCTTCTTTCCGCAATATGTTCTTCTTCTCGTTTTTGCTGCTGCGGTCGCTGCTGCTGACGCTGGGTGCATCGACTGGCGTCGACTGTTTCGTTAGCACACTGCCGCCCGCGTGCCTAAGCCGACCTTGTTTCAAGGGAGAGTACCCGCAGAACTTAAGCATATCAATAAGCGGAGGAAAAGAAACCAAAAGGGATTCCCCGAGTAAGGGCGACTGAAAAGGGAGGAGCCCAGCGCGTAGCCTGCAGGCACGCCCCACTAGATGGGTCACGGGCCTGCGAGGGATGCCGCGTATGGGAGGAATCGTGGGAGAGCTCGCGCGACCTGAAGTATTTATTGAATGTTGTCTCATTGCCCATAGAGGGTGTAAGGCCCGTAAGGTCGTCGCGTCGCGTCTCTCGCCGGTTCCTTTCGACACTCGGGTTGCTTGACACTCAAATGAAAGGGACTGCTGCGTCTCGTGCCTCCCTGCACGTCAAGGAAACTATCCAGGAGGGTAAGAACAAAAAAGGTCTCCGACCTCAGGAAACCCTTCACAGGAAAAGAAGCTCCAACTTTCAACTGCTACGAAAAGTCATAGACGGATCCGAATGGTGCAGTGGCTCTGGATCAAATAACAGGTAAATCGTTTCTGTGGAATTATGTTCAAAACACAATCAAAAAGGGCTCAGGAAAGAGCATGGGGGCGAATTCCTTTTAAATTCCCACCAAAAAGGGCTCACAAAAGAGCATGAAAAGCAGAGCTTCAACCTCAAAATCTTCGATATATAGATCGGTTAATAGACCGATTAAACGTTCGGTCCTAAAAAGGATAAGGAAAGAGGGTGGGAACCGGAAGCCCAATCTTGATATATCGGTCGATATAAAGAGCGTGGGAACCGGAAGTTCAAGCTCAAATTTTCAATACCGTTCGGCCCTAAAAAAGGCACAGGAAAAAGTGTGGGAACCGTATGTGTTCAAATCTTCTATAAATTGCTTAAATATATATATATATATATATATATATATATATATATATATATATATATATATATATATATATATATATATATATATATATATATATATATATATATATATAAAGAAACGCCACCACTCATGGGCAGAGCCTTTTTCATGGAGGGGGCACACACATAGGAAGAAAACTCGCTCTAACACACCTAACGCACTTCCCTCAGGTGGGCACAGACGGAAGGCTTGAAGAGTGGAAGATTAAATGCAGGAGGAAAAATAGACGACGGTAAAGAGTTCAACAGAAAAGAGGTGGCTGGAAAGAAGGAGGCACCACAACGAGCTAGCCTGGGGTTTCCCACTTCCTCACAAAATTAGTGCGAAAGCAGGGCTCCCCTTATGCAATGAGGACGACGCAACGGTAGAGGAATGCGAGAGGCCAATTCCCTCGAGCACCTGCCATTGTAGTACCTATAGTCACGTCGTAGAGATAGGGGTCAAGAGAGTTTGAAAGTAGGGGACAGTTTATTAATTTTTTTGCTTTAGACTCAACCCTATCCAGAAGAGAGGAGGAGCCGGAACCCCCCAGGTGTGAGAACAGTACTCCATGCAGGGGCGGATAAGACTCATATATATTTGGAGTAACTGCTCAGAAGGAAAAAAATCTCGCAACCTGAACAGAACTCCCAGCTTCTTAGAGGCATCTTTAGCAACCATTGTGGTATGTGGTTTCCAAGACAGTATTGTTTATGTTTAGACCAGCAATGTTAATGTTATTTACAGGTGAGACGGGAGAGCCGTCGAAGAGGACAGGAAAGTTGTGAGGAGTTTTTGAGAGGGAGATGTGATGAAGTTGAGTTTTAAAGAGTTAAACTTCACAAGGTAGCTATGATCCCACCGGAAAATCCTATCCAAATCAGCAAGAATAGAATCGGAAAGTTGAAGACGAGAAGCAACTCTAGAAGCAAAAGAGGGAGCAGATTTGAAATGAGTAGAAAAAGAGGAAGAGGTCGCTCTATCTACAATTGCCGAGATGGAACGATGTGAGAGAAAACTAGACAAGGGTAAGCAAAGAGAAGGAGGAAACCCAAAGGAAGGGAGCTTGGAGAGCAGCGACAAATGCCATACCCGGTTAAAAGCCATGGATATGTCAAGCACCACCACACAAGTCTCCCCGAAATCCCTAAGGGCAGAAGACCATAGATCAGTAAGATAGGGGAGTATGTCACCAGTTGACCTCGAACGTCAAGCCATACTGGTGATCTGAGAGAAGAAAATGAGACTCCAAATGATTCAGGAAATGAGAATCGAGGAGAGATTCAAAATTTAAGACAGAACACTAGTGAGAGCTATAAGTCGATAGTTAGAAGGGTCAGAGCGGCTACCTTTTTTCGGGATCGGTTGAACAAATGCACGCTTCCAGCATTGAGGAAAAGTATTAGTATTAAGGCATAGAGAGTAGAGCTGAACGAGGACAGGCGCTAACTCGGAAGCACACTACCTCAGAACACGAGGGGGAATGCCATCCGGGCCACTGGCCTTCCTGACGTTCATAGATTTCAGGATCCCATGCACCTGATCATGAGTAATTATAGGCAGAGACATAGGACACCTGAGAGGAGAAGGAGTAGGAGGAGGGATTTTTATCAGTTGGAGAGCCATGGAGGTCAGCGTACTTCTTTTTTATAAAAGTACGCTTAGATCGTCGACGAACATCCCTGCAGCGATTCCGAGCTAAATGAAAATTAGCAAGAGTGTATATATATATATATATATATATATATATATATATATATATATATATATATATATATATATATATATATATATATATATATATATATATATATATATATATATATATATATATATATATATATATATATATATATATATATAAATATAAAATATATAGCCCCTCATCCACCCCTTCCCCCAACACCACTTAGGAGCTGGTGGCCTCCGGTAATGGTTCTGGTGCCACAAAGACACAGCTGTCGGCTTGTCCTATTTTTTTATTAATTTCTGCAACATTCGATGTCTACACTCCAATTTCCACTTTATTGAACATCGCCTATCTTCTTCTAGACTTTGCCTCTTATTCTTGACCGAAACTCAGAAGTTTGAGCGTTCTGATATCAAACCCTATTCTGTTTCCTCATACTGTCTCTATCTTCAATTTTCAGCCAAAGGCGGTTGTTGTGCATATGTGCGCAACGATGTCGTTTGTTCTCGTGTCTCTAATTTAGAGTCTTCCGAATTTTCTACTTTATGACTTAAGCTCTCTTGCCACTCTACGACTAAATTCATTTGTTCTGTTAATTTATCTCCAAATTCTACTGGCTATCCTAAATTCTTCGACAATTTAAACTCCAAAATAGAGCACATTTTTACTTCTTCTCCTTTCTCTGATATCATCATATTAGGTGATTTCAATGTTCACCACAGCCAAAATAACCTTGAGCAGTTAGTGCAGCTCCCTACTCGTATCCCTGATCATCTTGGAGATGAAACCAACATTCTAGATCTTTTCCTAACTTCTATTCCTTCTCTTTATACTGTTAAACTCTTTCCTCCTCTGGGTTCATCTGATCACCTTCTTATCTCTGCATCCTCTTCTATCTCTTCAAGTCTTCTGCAGGAAAGACCCCCTTCTTTTGAAAGGAAACGTTTGTGGCCCTTAGGTATATATATATATATATATATATATATATATATATATATATATATATATATATATATATATATATATATATATATATATATATATATATATATATATATATATATATATATATATATATATATATATATATATATATATATATATATATATATATATATATATATATATATATATATATATATATATATATATATATATATATATATATATATATATATATATATATATATATATATATATATATATATATATATATATATATATATATATATATATATATATATATATATATATATATATATATATATATATAATATATATATATATATATATATATATATATATATATATATATATATATATATATATATATATATATATATATATATATATTTTCCTCCCATTTTTTAATCTCCGTTCTTTCTAAAGTTTTAGAATCTATCTTTAACAAAAAGATCTGGAAACACCTTAATTTTTTCTAATCTTATCTCTGATCACCAGTATGGATTTCGTAAAGAAAGTTCTGTTGGTGACCTTCTTTCCCTACTTGCTAACTCTTAGTCCTCCTCTCTCAGAGTTTCGTTGAGTCTTTCACTGTAGCGGTAGACATATTGAAAGCCATCGGTAGAATCTGGCAGAAAGCTTTAATTTCTAGTCTTCTCTATTTCGGAATCTATCCCTCTTTCTGAGACCTTCTCTTTAATTTCCTTTCCGGTCGTTCTATAGCAGCTCTTTTAGACAGCCAGGGCAACTGTTCTTCCTGTAAATCTATAAGTAGTGGTGATCCACAAGGTTCTGTCCTATATCCAAATCTTTTCCTACTTTTATTAATAACCTTTTCTCTATTACTTCGTCTCCTATACACTCCTCTTCCGATGACTCCACCCTTCAATACTCCTTTCAATTTGTAAGACGTCTCTCCAAACAGCAGTTTATAGATTCAAGAAGGATGGCCTTGGGGCAACTAACCTCGGATTTTTCTCGTATTTCAAATTGGGTCAGAAAAAACATGGTCGTTTTCAATGCCTGAAAAATTTAATTTCTCCATCTTTCTGCTCAACACAATCTTCCTCACAACTATGATATCTTCTTCGAAAACACAACTCAAACCTTCAACTGTCGTCAATATTCTCGGTGTTTCTTTTTCTCGCGATCTTTCTAGGAAAGATCACATTACTTCCCTTTCTAAACAAGCTTCGAAGAATTTGGGTGTTCTGAGGCGCCTTCGTAGTTTTTTTTACGCCACCCCAGTTGCTTGCTCTTTATAGAGGTGTTGTTCACCCCTGGATGAAGTACGAATCATACATCTGGGGTGGTTCCACTCACACAGCTCTCCTGGAAAAGGTGGAGTCTAGGGCTTTTCTTCTTATCAACTCTCCTGCTCTCACTGATTCTCTCCAATCTCTTTCTGCCCGTTGAATTGTTGCGTCACTCTCTATATACTATCGCTATTACAATGGACACTGCTCTTCTGAATTCTCTCATCGCATACCTCCTCTACTGAGAATGGCTCGTGCGACTCGACTTTCTACACAGTCTCATCCTTTCTCTTTCCAACTCTTAAACCCCAAAATTAACCGCTATGCTTAATCTTACATATATTCTACTGGTAAAGTCTGGATCAAACTTCCTTCATCTATTTTCCCAACTGTCTTGGACTTGCACACTTTTAAACGCCCTGTATCTAGACACGTCGGCTATTTATGATTAGATTTCTGACTGCTCCCCAACTCTACTAGATATTGGTAGGCCTCTGGCCTTTGCTCACAGGAGGATATATATATATATATATATATATATATATATATATATATATATATATATATATATATATATATATATATATATATATATATATATATATATATATATATAATATATATATATATATATATATATATATATATATATATATATATATATATATATATATATATATATATATATATATATATATATATATATATATATATATATATATATATATATATATATATATATATATATATATATATATATATATATATATATATATATATATATATATATATATATATATATATATATATATATATATATATATATATATATATATATATATATATATATATATATATATATATATATATATAATATATATATATATATATATATATATATATATATATATATATATATATATATATATATATATATATATATATATATATATATATATATATATATATATATATATATATATATATATATATATATATATATAGACAGTAAAACACCCCACAGGAAATAAAAGCAAAAATTAAAATTGGAGCAAGGCTTTCGAAGGGATAGCCACCCTTCCTCTTTCAGGCTCTAGTTTTTTATAATAAACTAGAGCCTGAAAGAGGAAGGGTGGCTATCCCTTCGAAAGCCTTGCTCCAATTTTAATTTTTGCTTTTATTTCCTGTGGAGTTTTTTACTGTCTAAAATTTTACACGGTTATAGTGTTTATATATATATATATATATATATATATATATATATATATATATATATATATATATATATATATATATATATATATATATATATATATATATATATATATATATATATATATATATATATATATATATATATATATATATATATATATATATATATATATATATATATATATATATATATATATATATATATATATATATATATATATATATATATATATATATATATATATATATATATGAATTAAAAATACTTTTAAGAGAACTAAACAACTCGCTCTCTATTATTAATAATAAACCCAAAACCACTAAATAAAACAATAAAAATAAAAAAAAGTTAAAATTAAAAGGAATTAACTAAGTGCTAAAACCATAAATAGAAGAAAAAGGAATAAAAATTTGAAACGAAATATAGTGCGTTTTAAATTTTGATTCCTTTTTCTTCTATTTATGGTTTTAGCACTTAGTTAATTCCCCTTAATTTTAACTTTTTATTATTTTTATTGTTTTATTTAGTGGTTTTGTGTATATTATATATATATATATATATATATATATATATATATATATATATATATATATATATATATATATATATATATATATATATATATATATATATATATATAATATATATTTATATATATAGGTAGCAACATCTGATGACCTTATGAAGGACTCAGACAATTGGAAGATAATTAAAATAACTCAGAAGAGGAATGTTACTCGCTATTCATGCTGTAAAGAACATTATATCACTTTAGAATATGTTTTCAAAATTAAAAGAAATTCTCCAAATTTTTCTGCTTTTGTGGTCATTCCTGCTGTTGGTAAGACATAAAAAGGCATATTTGATAGAAGAACATGATTGAATTGTTTATAATCAATCCTTTTCAAGTTCTGTTAACAAATATTTCCCGAAATAATTCTTTTCCATTTTAATAATGACCAAAATTTTCAGAGTAACTCAATGATATCCTAAAGCATGTATTTTAAATTGATTATTAAAATTGATTACAAAAATATTTTGTCGTGAGGTTTCAAATATTATTAATGTTCATAACATATTGAAATCGGGCAAGAGGCTACATTTGAAAAATCGTACATAATCTTGAATTTCTGTTTAAAAGAGATTGTTTAAAGTCTAGAAGAGAACAGAATGCAAAATTTTGATTCCAGTCTACTAAATGATAGGTTTTGAACAAGAAGAATTGTTTCTTCCTGTGTTTGCGTATATATATATATATATATATATATATATATATATATATATATATATATATATATATATATATATATATATATATATATATATATATATATATATATATATATTATATATATATATATATATATATATATATATATATATATATATATATATATATATATATATATATATATATATATATATATATATATATATATATATATATATATATATATATATATATATATATATATATATATATATATATATATATATATATATATATATATATTATATATTAGTGATGGATCGGATGGATGGATGCGGATGCGGATGCGGATGCGGATGCGGATGCGGATGCGGATGTTGAATTTTGGAGAAGTGCGGATGCGGATGCGGATGCGGATGTTGAATTTTCGAAAGTGCGGATGCGATGATGCGAATTTTCGAAGTGCGGATGCGAAAGTGCGGATGCGGATTTTGAATTTTCGAAAACTTCGGATGCGGATGCGGATGCTGATGTTAATTTTGATGAGGATGCGGATGCGGATGCGGATGTTAATTTTGTTGAGGATGCGGATGCGGATGCGGATGTTATATATATTATATATATATATATATATATATATATATATATATATATATATATATATATATATATATATATATATATATATATATATATATATATATATATATATATATATATATATATATATATATATATATATATATATATATATATATATATATATATATATATATATTATATATATATATATATATATATATATATATATATATATATATATATATATATATATATATATATATATATATATATATATATATATATATATATATATATATATATATATATATATATATATATATATATATATATATATATATATATATATATATATATATATATATATATTTCACTATCACCTTTCCCACTTTCGTGAGGTGGTGCCCGCCACAATTCCCTTAAAAACATAACTATTCTTACCTTTCAAAGCTTCCACCACCTCCCACCATCTCTGTCTCCACAAATCTTCTCCAGTCGTCTAAACTCAAATTCCTTCCATCAAAATCACTCTCACTCCATCCATACATCTCCACTTCGGCCTTCCCCTCCCCCTACCCTTCCCCTATCTACATCGGATCTACGTACCTTGCCAACCATTCTGTTCTCTTTCATTCTTCACATATGTTCAAACCATTTTAGCACATCCTCCTCCTCTCTATCAACTACACCCTTCTTCCATTTACGCATCTCCCTTATTCTTTGATTTCAAATTCTATCAATCCTTCTCAATTTATATATCGCTCTCAAATCTTTCATCTCAAAGACACTGAAACTTTTTCTCGACCGAGCACTTATCGTCTATGTTTCACACACATACAATACAGAAGGTGAACACATACATTCAAACATTCTTATCTTTATTTCTTTCGAAATTTTTCCTTTCTTCCATACTTTTCTTAGGCCCCCCCAATACTTTCATTCCTTCTACCACTCTGTTCTTTATTCCTTTTTCCGTCCCACCTTACCTTCCACCCAACATTACTAGATATTTGAATTCATTCACCTCCTCAAGTTTCCATTCTCACACTTCTACAAACTAATTCCTCCCTCCACATTTCCTCATCGCCACCTCCAATCCTCATAACTTTATTCTTCTTGAATTTCAATCTCGTGTTTGCACATTTCCCTTCAAACTCTCTCACAAGTATTCTCATCTTTTCTCCATATTCTGCCACTAACACATGCTGCATCATCTGCAAAAAGTAAAACATTCACTTCACATTCCCCCTCCATATTCTCAACGTAATACTCTTCTCTTCTCTCTCCATTTTTCTAAATAAACCATTCTTCAATTGATTAAATAACATGGAGATATTACAAACCCCTGTCTCAATCCCACTCCTATGCTAAACCAATCCGATATCTCTTCTCACTCTTGATCTACAATTCGCATATTATAATATATATATATATATATATATATATATTATATATATATATATATATATATATATATATATATAATATTATTAGGGTAGCGGGCTCCAAGGGACAAATTTGTTAAGTAAGAAAAAAAACTTACAATAAATTTTATCGGAGCCGTAAAATTCTTGACATCCGATACCATACAGGTAGGAGTGAAGAGCAGGCACGGCTGGAGCTTCAGACCCTGAAGGGGAAAGGACGCATACGTCTGCTTAAGGGAAAAGTTATTTGCTCACTGAGAAAAAGAAAAATAATACAAGCAAGTAAAATAAATTAAATGTTATAAAAGAAATTAATTCATATAAATTAAAGAAAAACTTACCACTAAGTATTATGTTGCAAGCAAGCTAAATGTAATGCAGTTAAGTGAGGAAAAGAATGCGAGAAAAATGTGTTGGTTTTATTTATAATTATATAAATCAAATTAACATGCACAAGAATGATTGAATAATAGGTATATGACCTTAATGAGTTAAATGTTTACCTAATCCTTTCACTCGCTAATAAATAATAATAATCGAAATATAATATATAATAATAATATAATATAATAATAATAATCAAAGTATTTTTGTCAGATCAACTTTAATAATATAATTTCTCTTTGGGGTAATTTCTATAAATTTATTTATACATGTTACACAAATGTAAACATAAAATAATGAATGAAATAATGAAAATGAATGACTATAATTGATGAAAAAAACTAAATTCTTACACCCACCTTCACCATCCTGTTAATTGTTAATATCTACCAATCAAAAATTTACTACTGTGATTAAAGGGAGCAATTGTGAAATGGATGAGGATGAAGTAAATTAGCAATGTTGAGCTTGAAATGATAGGACTTCAGTAATGCAAGTATTGTTTCTTAGTAACTTCCATTAATTGGTTTTTTTTCTTAGTTCCTAATGTAGTTCCTAATTTAGCTCCCTGTTAAAAATAACAGCATTAAAAAAAAGAAAATTCAATTTAGTGATATTTGAAATATTGGTATTTGCAATAAAACTCCATTATTAATTTTAACTTACCCTGGGTAGGGGTATGATTTCTTTTATCAGTTCTACCTTTAATTATTCTTTTAATATGAGGAGATGATCAAGGTAGAATGCTTTCCAATATGTTGCTTTCCTTCCGTATTATTTTCTGATAATTTTTCTTTTGTTAATTTCAATAGTATTCCTTGGGGAAGGGTCCCATAAATGTTTCAAAAACAGGGTTCCTTCTTTTTTTTATATAATGTTTACTTATAAATAAATATCTTTATTCAGTCATCAATATTCAGAACTTTCTGAAATAATAGGAGAAATAAAAAGTAACCACTTCATTCCTCCCCACTCGTTGATGGGACAACAACGGAGGGTAAAATGCTTCTTTATCCATTTTTTTTTTTTTTTATTATTTCAACTTAAAATTTTCTTTCTTTTTAAAAGTAATAATTTACTTGAATCCTTTTACTTAATCCTAGTTGTCATAGAACTGATCAGTTCCATTTGTCATGTAAATTAATTTTCTTTGAAAAATGAAAAATAAAAATTTCTTTGAGTTTAAAAATTTCTCCTTTTCTTCTACTCCTTACAAATAATGTTTCATCTTTCTCCTTATCTCTTCTTCTGAGAGGTTATGGCCTTTACCAGCCATAAAACCGATGGCATACATTACCATTCTTTCTACTATTCTTTCCAAGTTTCTTTCAATCTCAAATTCTTCTGAAAGTTTTCTTTTATTATTAACATTGGACTGGTTTGTTTACTGGGTTTCCCAAATTGATGGAATCTTCATGTACAATACCGGATGTTGATGCCACTGGATTATTGAGGTCCTCAATTTGAAAACTTTGTACAGCTTCCAACTGAATTCCCAATGACGTATTTGGAATTGATGATGATCCTCCAACTGAAGTGGTTGTAGTAGTATCTACACAACCCCCTGAGGTGGTGATTGGTATAGGGGCTCTTCCTATGAAGATTGGGGGACTGGTATTGGTTAATCTTTCCAATGTATTGGCGGTTGTATCCAGCATGGTGATTTAGTCAAACTAGCCATTGTGGTAATTGGAGGACTAATTAACTCCTTTGATGGGAAATTTTGGTAACAAGTTTTTACCTTTGTTCCACCAAAAGTGGTGTATATGGTTCTTGTCACTTTTCGTTCTTCTTGTGTTTGTTCTTTTTCTGTTTCCAAGAGTCATAAACGTATCCGTTCTTGCCCATACTGCAGGAGGAACAATATCTTCATTGGTCAATCTTGCCTCAATTCTCATTCTTAACCAAAGTTTATGAATCAAGTCTTTACTGGGATGTAAACCATCTCGTAGGAATCCTCTACATCCCAATGTAATGAGTTCTCCACTTAGATATTGTCTACTTAAGTTTCTGTATCGTGTTACTTTATTAATGGCGAAAACCACTGGGTATAAGTTTCTGTTTGGCCAATAATATTCCGCATCTTGTAAGGTGTTTAATTTGTCATACGTCATTACAGAATCCCCATACAACTTATTTTCCTCAAACCGTGGATCGTGATAATATTGTTTTTTTTATAAAAAAGGGGTAGCTCCGTATTCTCCCTTGATTGTAATAGTTGAGATCAACATATGGTGGAATCATTAACCATAGGTTCACACCTGGACAAAGCTGGTTAGCTTCTTGTACAAATTCTTTAAATCTTCTAACAAAATCATGTAAATCAAATGATGGGTCAGCAGTTATGACCTCATATGCTAATTTATTCTTCCCTTTTCCTATGTCTATTTTCTGAAAAGCCTCTGTGATCAGAATAAATACAAAAACATGTGTGAAAGTATTGTCCAAATGATCTTTCAATTTTTTCTTGATCCCATTCAATTTGAATCCTGGGTATGAGGCATAAACTACTTCCACATTGGGCCCAAAGTCTTCTTGTCGATGTTCGTACTCTAGATCCCTGACCCAGGAATGTCCAATGATCAATATCTGTAAAAGAAAAACTAAATAGGATTAATACATATGAAAAAATGTTTTTTAAAATTTTTATAAGTTCTTCCTCTTTCTTTCTATTATAACAGGTTGCACATTGGGTAGATCCTGACAAACCCCTCTTGATCTAGTATATGGTCTTTCCATATCATTACTGGAAAAAGTTTGTTCCTCATTAACTTCATTTTCCACATGAAAACCTATAAAGTCTATTTCACTCATTTCATTTTCATTTTGAGTTACATTTAAAGACAATCGTCTTTTGATTTCTTCCTAAATTTTCTTTATATATTGGTTCGTGGAAGGTTATTACTTCCTTGAGCATTTAAGCTCCATTTAATTATAGCTTCTGTTTGCCTATTTTCTCTTAGTGCACTCCCACTTCTCCATAAATGCTCTAAAAGGAATTCTTTCAGATGAGATTCTGGGGTACTACTTATTAAAGAAATTTGTCTATTTCTCCTATTTTCGGATTCTGATTCTAAAAATCCTGAAAACTCTGCTTCTGAGATATTCTCTACTATTTCTATTTTCTCAATCTCCTTAGGAGATGACTCTTCTTCACTGGAGTTTAATAATATTTCTATTTGTAATTGCATTTCTTTCATTTTCTTTTGGATTTGTGTGCAAGTTTCCACATTTTCATGAGTGAGTTCAAAACCTCCAAAATCAAGGCTTTCCATATCATCCATGTCAGTTATTTCTAATTGCTCCTGACTTGAGTCATTTTCATCAGTAGTTACTAATTCTGGGGTTTCTTCAACAACCCTTTCCATTCTTTGGCCTTGTTTTTCTTCAAATAGGTCATCATCATTCAATTTCATAGCCCATTCTTGGAACAGAGTATTGTTTTCTAGGTAAAGGGGTGGTAACAACCATTTTCGTAATTGTCGGTGATGAACTTTATATTGTTTCCCCTCAATGGACTTAACAACATATGTAACCATGTTTTCATTAACTTGGATGACCTCATAAGGTCCATGGTATCGTGGGCGAAATTTATTAGTTACCAGATCACCAGGTAGATGTATTTTTAAACCCACCTGTTGATGTACCCTATAAGGTTCATAATGAGAATGCCCTGGTTGCCAATATAGGTCATCAGTTTTCCAGGATAACCCACTATATGGGCTATGTTGCTTTTGTAATATGTACTCACATGGAGATAATCCTAATTGGGAATGTTCTGTGTGATTATAAATCAACACTATTCTTGACAACTCGACATCCCATCGAGTATAATCTTTAATGGACATTCTAAGATACTGGATGATTGTTCTATTAACTCTTTCTACAGCTCCATTTGATGATGGAGTATAGGGTGTAGTCAAGATATGTTTAATATTGTTGAGTTGAAGCATTTCTTCAAACTCTGGAGCTATAAATTCTCGACCATTGTCTGTTAATATCTTCTTTGGAATATTTGGAAGATAGGGTAACATATTTTGTTGAAAGACATTGGTTACTGTGCTCGACTTTTTATTGGGTATTGGAACTGTAGCAACCCATTTGGAATGGTGATCCACCATGACCAATACATAATTATTTCCTTTCTTAGATTTGGGTAGTTGCAACAAATCCATAGCTACTAATTCAAAAGGGAAATCGGTAGTAATTTTTATAGTTGGTGGAGTGTATATTATATTAGCAGTTTTTGATGCTTGGCATTTATAACAAGTTGTTGCAATATCGTAGCATATATCATATACTTTTGGATGCCAGATATATTTTGTTACTAAAGCTCTCAACTTATTCTTTCCAATATGGGCAAAATTAATGTGTGCCATTATGGCTAAATTGGTGATAATTTGAAATGGAATAATGTAAGTGGGCTCATGGTGTTTATTCAATTTGTAAAGAATTCCATCTTTTATAAAAATATATTTCTTAAATCGTGTATATAGTTTTAAATTGCCTGTCAAAGGTCTATTATTTGTAATAGCCTTATAAAGTTTTCTCATTATTAGATCATGCTGTTGATGTTCTTTAACTTCTTCTGGTAATAATGAAATTGCATCCCAATGAGAATCTTCATGGTTAATTATAGTTAATTGATGTATTAGAGGTATTGTATACTCCTCCCCACTAGTGTTAACTTGGGGTATTTTTTTCTCAGTCATTTTGGTGGTACTGGATTGCTCTTCAAAGGATTCATTCAACAAATCATACTCCTGAAAACCTTCCAATATTCTTAGAGAGTTGGTCTGGGGTGTTGCTTCAATCTCTTGATTTGTTCCCATTAACAAGTTATAATGGAATCCCCCCAAGCATAATAAAGCACATGTTTTGGTTGCTTGTTGGGATCCAAACTGAAGGGGTTGGCTTTTTCCATAATAAATTAATATTTTGGCCTGATAAAGTTGACCAAAAGCTTCTATGGCTTGTGTTATGGGTAACTGTCCAGGGTATTTCATTAGGCGGAGCTGCTTTGCAAATCCAGGGTTACTTTTCCCTTTTGGCAAATTATACTTTGCTCGGTTGTCAATCAACTCCTGTATAACTTTATTTCTTACATCTTGATGTTTATTGGTAGTTCCATAAAGCCACACAGAAAAGCATTGGAACAATGAGTCTCCTCCTCCTGGTATTTGTACTTCTGCATAACCAGAAGGGATTTGTTTCTCTTCCTGTATGTCTTCCTCTTGTACTAAGTGGAATAGGGGATCTGGAAAGGGCATCTGCTATTACATTTTCTTTTCCAGGAATATAAATTAGTTCATAATCTATATCGTTAATCTCTTCTAGTGTTCGAGCTACTCGCTGGTTTACTAAAGTCATGTTGTTAATATATAGCAATGGCTTATGATCAGTATGGATTAGAACTTTGATTCCATAGAGAAAAGGCTTGAGACACTTTACAGCCCACCTTATGGCAGCTACCTCCCGTTCTGTGGTACTGTACCTCTGCTCTGCCTTTGAGAAGGTCGTTGAAATATATGCAATGGGATGATGTTCACCATTTTTCTCTTGTGAAAGACAAGCTCCAGCACCTATTTTAGATGCGTCTACATGTAACAACAAAGGAGAAGCATCTGGAGAACGATCAGGGTATGATAATACCTTGGGATCTACTAATGCCCTTTTTAGATCTTCAAAAGCTTGTTGACATTGGCTAGTCCATTTGATTTTCTTCTGACTTAGTAACTCGAATAATGGTTTTGCTAGTTCTGAACATCTTGGGATATGACGTCGGTAAAAATTTACCATCCCCATGAATTGTCTCACTTTCCTAATGGTAGTTGGTGCTGGGAATTCCATGATTCCTTGAAGGTTATTGTCCAAGGGAACCATTCCTTCCTCTGAAACTAGATGTCCTAGATATTTAACTTGTTTGCGTAAGAGGTATGTCTTGGCTGGTTTTATTTTAAATCCTGTTTCCTGAAATGCTTCCAGGACCTTATTTAAAATTTGTAAATGTTTGTCAAAGGTGTTACTTATTATTAGAACATCATCCAAATATACCATGACTTCATTCCATGGTATATGTGCAAGGGCCATTCGCATGCCACGCTGGAATGTAGCAGGGCCATTTTTGACACCAAATGGCATTCTAAGGAATTCCCAATGAGAAAGAGGCGTGGTAAAAGCCGTCTTTTCAACACTATCGTCTTCCATTTCCACCTGATAATACCCTTTTACCAGGTCAATGGTCGTGAAGTATTTCATTCCTTGTAAACTGAATAGCATGTCTATTAGATTAGGAATGGGGAAGCTATCTCCCTTTGTAATCTTATTTAATGCCCGATAATCTATACATAAACGAATAGTACCATCTGGTTTTCGGATGGGTACCACTGGGGCTGAATAAGGTGACTTACTTCTTTGTATTATTCCATCA
Source organism: Armadillidium nasatum (assembly GCA_009176605.1). Taxonomy (NCBI): domain Eukaryota; kingdom Metazoa; phylum Arthropoda; class Malacostraca; order Isopoda; family Armadillidiidae; genus Armadillidium; species Armadillidium nasatum. The sequence continues at coordinate 28,925 of SEYY01000774.1, forward strand.
TTTTCCAGTTGGTGACAACATTCTTCTACCTCTCTCAACACTGGACCTTGCAATCTTCTCACTGGTACTTGGATGGGTTCTTCAGTAGTTGTTTCAATTTTATGCTTTATGATGGAAGTACAACCAACATCAGAATCTCCTAAGCTGAGTACTGTTGGATATTTAGAGAGTAGGTTTAATAATTGGTTGTGTTCAGTGGGAGAAATATCAGCTTCATACAAACGAAATGCGTTTGTTAGGTTCTCTTGTGTCCAAGAGTCATAATCATTCTTCTTTTCTTGGTTAAGCTCAACCATGTTTATTACTGGATTTTCGGTTCTTATAATTTCTAATTTTCCAATCTTTTGGCCCTTTTTTAACTTCTTGACTTTATCTGTGGTATTTTTCACCATTATGAGGGCTTTGTTTTCAACTACATTTAGTAAAGCTGGTCCCACTTCAATTTTATCATTTGGGTTACTTTCTAATAACAATAAATCTTCACTGGTTATTCCACCATTAATGCTGATCTCCAAACCTGAAAAGGTTTTAGGTAAGATAGTAGTATCTTTTGTTACAATACACTGATATGTGATTGAGCTGGTGTGTCTTATGTCTGTAGCTACAGGTTTAACCATATTTCCTTTTCGTGATACTAGTTCTCCCTTATGTGGGTCAGGCAATAAGTGTTCTTCCCTCAAGATGTCATACCCTATTACTAGGTTATATTTTGTAACTCCTTCAGGAATTATAACAAAGTCACTAGCTTTTGTACAAAAATTTGGTGAAAATTCAAGACATAGACTGACTCCTCCCAAAACTGGGAAAAGTACGTTCCCTATTCCTGACACTCTTTTGTAGGGTGTCTCTCTTAAGGGATATTTACTCTGATCCAGCTTTTCATATAGGTCAGCTGATATTAGAC
>SEYY01000775.1:0-14439 GCA_009176605.1 Armadillidium nasatum
ATATATATATATATATATATATATATATATATATATATATATATATATATATATATATATATATATATATATATATATATATATATATATATATATATATATATATATATATATATATATATATATATATATATATATATATATATATATATATATATATATATATATATATATACTATATACTGGGTATATATATATATATATATATATATATATACGGGGAGAGAGAGTGAGAGAGCCAAAAACTAAACAAACAAAAAATATTTTTAAGTTTTACAACAATATCATTTGAAGGACCCAGACATTTTTGTCTGTAACTCCCAGTTTCAACAATATTGAATTATGTTCTTGATAAACTTTAAATTTTTATTAGGAGCCATCACTGCATTAGGTGCTCGAAACCTCATGCTAACATAAATTATTAAAAATCAACAAGTCCCTCATTGCATTGAAATCTCCATCAAACAAAATAAATTGTTCTTTAAAAATGAATATTTTCAATGAATAAATGACTTTTGCCATTCATTTGGCATGATGAAAAGCATCAGGTGCTCTAAAGTGAACATCACTCAAGGGAATATTATCTAAGAAGATCAAACATAATTTTATGAATTCCATATATCATTACGAGGTTGTAGCTCTTTCAAATGAGAAAGAAGAAAAAAAGAAACCTATTCAAATTTTTTTACCATTTCTAACAGTTTTGTCCTAACTTTGTAGTTAGATTGATATATGTTTGACCAATGGTTTTGAAAGTTTTTGAACACATTGAGTTAGAGACCAGTGGTTGATCCCATTTTGAAGTCAAGAATTGCCTTCAAAACAATTTCCAGGATATGGTGCCTACAAGCAACTATAAAAGATTCCTTCCTAGTGCTTCCTCAACTAAAGTACACATACCCCTAAGTCATCCCGTATTTACAATGTGGTGTCAAAACAAATGGCCTGTATTCACTCACACCCCATTCTTTTTGAGTTTCACAAATGGCTTCAGATTGAGTGACTCCCCATGATATTTACCAATGCTGGTACTCCTAATGATTGTTCCCCATCTCCATGACTTACCAAAATTGCCATCCATTCAACATTTTCCTTTTGTAGAAATTTTGGTATAGTTTACCATTCCAGTGCAAAACTGAACCTTCCAAGTCTGATTTTTCAATAGTCTTTAATTTTTCATGCTCTAGATATACGGTACATTTATCTGTGATCTCTAATGGCACTCCTACTTAACCAATTTTTCTAGTTTACAATTTAGGGCTTCATCAGTGGCTAATATAATCCTCACAGTGTTTCTGTCTGAAATATTGCATCTATCTAGTAACATTGATAGTTTTTCATTAACTATTTCATTACAACCTCATCTGCACTTCTTTTCTTCTTATCAGGATGTTTTGTTCCATCATTGCCTTTAGTCATAGATTCCTGAAGGACTTGATTGTTCAAACCCATTGGTTCTGGTGTCTCCTCTGACTCTTCTGAGTCACTGCCAGATGATGAAAGTTCTAATTCGTCCTTTTCTTCTTCTGTAGAAGCAATTTATTGCAAACTCAATATTTAATGACTGAGGATTGAGGAAATTATAAAGATTATAAAACTGAGGAAATTATAAAAAATGCCTAACCACTCAACCTACATTTTTCTGAAGTTTTCTGCTTCAGCTCTTCCATTTTAGCTTTTCTCGCTACTCTCCATTCTTCAGCTCAAGCTCTCTTCAGATCAACATCTCCCTTGTTTCCTAGACATCCCTTTTCCCTTGGCATAGTTAAAAACACTGTCCTCTGGATTGTTCATTCTTGAAATGGCATTTTCCGCTGCTATATCAAAGAGATCATCAGATTCAGATGTGAATGCAAAAACTTTCTCCTCTTGACTTTTGATTTTACTGCTAGCATTATTCTGAAGATTTCTCCATTGATTTTATAATTTTTCATCTTTAGGTATGCAATGTTTCTGCAATTGGTAAGGTATTCTTCCTTTCTCCCAAAATAAGAAAACTTCCTGAACACAGTGAGTCTTGCAGCTTCTTTTAAGTCTAAACCAACTGCTCGCATGTTGTAAAATAATATTTTCAATACTTGACAATTAGATAGATGGCAAAAAATGGTGTGACATATGACCAATTAGATAAATTTTACTTCTTTTTAGAACAAGAATTGTTGATGAAGTAGAAGCCATGACTTCTTTAAACAAACCAGAAAAAAATATATATGCTTTTAATTAATCAAATTGAAAACACAGTAGGTACACAAAAATTCTGGTCACACTCAATAAGAAATGAAATGAAACTAAAAGACTGAAACTAACTTCAGTCCTATCTATTTTTTCTTAGGCATAGTTGCCAAATTTTCATTTTTTATATTTTCTATTTTATTATTATTTAAATTATAGTTTTTAATTATAATTATAGAAATTATAGAAAGGTTTTTATTATAAAAAGTTTTATTTACATTAAAATATATTTATTTAATAATACATCTGGGAGGAACAATAATTAAATGGAACATAAAATGCCCAGAGGGTTCCACCCCTACTGAAGCTACTAAATTGAAATTTTCTAGGAAACTTTATTTTGCAAGGAAAAGTGTTAAAATCAGTTTAAAAGTCAAAATATTTGCCTTTAAAATGAATCTACCTATAAGGCAACACCTTAAATGGTTAGTGAGTTACGGAGGGGAAAAGGATGTTCTATGGAAAAAATTTGGGAATTTTCATAATTTTGGGACCCTTCAGGCACAGGTTAATGATGTCCGATTGAGTTGAAACTTTGACAATCATGTTTTTTCATCAAATAACGCATTTTTGTCCCATGACCCAATAAGATACCTTAAAAAAAAAAATAAATAAAATAAACCTATTCGCTAAAACCACCCTAATGTAGTGGCTTAGTTTTATTTTTATCTGTATGAATAAACTGATGGGATTGGATATACCTTGTTTTTTATTGCATGTATTAGTATTACCATTATTATTATTATTTGTTTTGACTGGGACAGTCTCAATGTGCTTGTGTGGCTTTTAACTTTCTATTTTTCAAATGTTCTTATGTTCAGTGTTCCTATATATTGAATGTTCACTTAACATTGAAAATTACATAAAAATATGATGTGATGATGAAGCACCCTGTGACTTAATATGCAGTAAATGGATACAATCTTTGGAATAGTTTGAAACTGAGTTCTTTTAAATTTTTTTTGAGAAGTTATAATCTGCAAGTTATTTTAAAAAATAGGTATAATTAGAAATTTCATAGAATTGTAGCTAGAGTTTGAATCAGAGTTGAATATTTCCAAATGGATGGATCTAATTTTCTTGAAAGGGTGAGGTGAGGTTCATATATTTACAAATGATTGGAATTGAAGTTGTATATATCCTAATAGGTGAAATTTTGGTCATTTATTTCCTAATTGGTTTTGTTGCAAAATTTTGAGTTGATTTTCAACCCTTCTTATTTCTGAACTCTGCCTTTTGAAATTGGCCAAGTTTCTGTACCTTAGTTTTATTTTTGGTTCATTAGTTTTTAGCATAAAAGAGGAGAGTGAGTGAATGAGTTAGTGAGTAAATGAGTTAGTTGAGTGAATGAGCTAGTGAGTGAATGAGCTAGTGAGTGACTGAATGAGTGAGCACTTGAGTTACTGAGCACTTACTTAGTGAGTGACTGAAAGAGTGACTGAGCAATATTTTATACCAAATATTGATTTGGCCTACTTGTAATAATTTTTGAAAATAAAGTATATATGGCCTAAAAGAAATATAGAGATACGAAGAAGCCACAAGGGCTTATCGAAATTGTCCCAGTCAAATTTATGTAAATAATTGGTCTTCCCAAATATGAAACTAAATGTCTATGTAAACATGCAGTGACAAGCACTTGCACCCAGAGGTTTGTCACCTCTTATCATATGACTTTAGTAAGAGCTAATATATGCTTTACCCACATATTCTACAGTATGCATGCTAATTATATTTTATAGTCATTTTATTTGACTACAGTTATATTAACTGCATGCAGGTTAACTTTAATAACTACCATCCCACCAATTAGGCTTAGTCATGATATTATTTGATGCCCAGACCATCCAAATAATTATGCAGTTCTTTTTTGAATGTTTCAAGTGAATTGTATCCAATAACTTAATTTGGCAAACTATTCCAAAAATTAACCATTCCTTTTCTCAATGAGTATTTTCTAATTGTCAAAGTGCCATTGCTTCTTTTTAATTTTATCATGCCCTCCTGGTCTCTCTTCTGTGGCCTAGTATAAAGAATTTATTGACATCACTATTATTAAGAAATGTAAATATTTTGTAAACTTTTATCATTTCTCTAAGAAATCACCTTTCAACAAAGACATTCCTAACTACCTCAGAATCTGCTCACATTGTTTACTCTCAAAGCCATTGTTTACTCTTTGTTGCACTCTTTTCCATCAAATCTATGTCTTCTCTTAAATGAGTGACCCAAACCATATAAATTAAATTTGGATCACTTCAGTAAACAGGATGAATAAATATTTTAACATTACAAATAAGTATTATAAATAGTGGTTAATACTAATATCAAAAAATTCTACAGGAAAATTTAAAGGCAAATGTTCAGTATATAAGAAAAGATTTAAAAAAAAAAAAAAGGTAGCTAACATAAATAATAGAATGTTTATAAATTATTGTAGAAAATTGTGGAAAATATATTTCAATTTATTTTGTTTATTTCTGGAATTTGAAGCATGATGTGGTCTACCACCAAGAATCACAAATATGGTGTAGGTAAGTATTTTAGCGAAATTATATATATATATATATATATATATATATATATATATATATATATATATATATATATATATATATATATATATATATATATATATATATATATATATATATATATATATATATATATATATATATATATATATATATATATATATATATATATATATATGGATCATTCCATGTCATATCAACTGTGGTTTTGAAAAATTTTCTATGACTTCCTTGGAATTTTGTTCAGATTGGTTTCTTTATAAAATTCTTTTTTGAGAAAATGTGAATGACATTTATTGTAGTTCTCTACCTCATATAGTTTTGGAGATGGTGGGGGCAAGTTACAATCACCCAGAATTTTTAGGTTCCTAAAATTTAACATTTTTTGATTGGTCATAACTTAGGTCCTATTAGTGATATAGATGTGAAACAAAATGCATTTGGTGTAAAAAAACATTACAAACAAAAGTTACTCAAAGCACTTTTTACATATGACATTTTAAAAGTTAAAAAAAAAAATTAATATTGGAGGCTGCCACTTTGAGGCCCAATTGCTTCATATTTTTTTAATTGATGTACAAAATATTCTTTTATCATTTGTGCATAAAAGTATGAAATGAAACATTTGTTAATTTCAGTATTAAATGCTAATATGTTACTTTGAGTTCATGGATTTGACAAAACATGTTAAAATATTGTTTAATGATTACATTAATTAATGATTTGTTTTTTCACGAGATCTTTGCTAAATTTAAATATAAAAATATCTGTAAACTATTTTATGATTATAAGGAGGTCCTATTAAAAAGCTTATGTCCCATTCAAATATACAATTGTTGAGAACATTGATAGAGAGTTCGGACTTCTTGCAAATGCATATGTTTGCATTGCATGTATTAAAAACCTTAAATGCATTGATAATTTACAAGGAGAAAGAAAGTGATTTGTCTGATAAAGATTCAGTAACTGTTTCAGAAGAAAAGAAGTATTTGATGATGAAGCATCAATGCACAAGCAGTGTTTTCTGAGCTTGGAGTTACACCAGCCAAATTTTGTGAATAAATATCAAAATAGTAAATTAGGATTTAGGTTGGTCTGAAAATGAATAAATATCTTTTCAGATTTACACTTCTCTCTCAATTATGTATGTATCAAATGTTTTGGAAATGTGTAAACTAAATATCTATCAAAGTCAGTATCTACATAATTTTGTATGTGGCATCCATAAAGAAGTCCAGGCAAAGATATTCAGTAGAAAGTGAAAAAGGCATCTATATCGTTGAAATGCAAGTTGGAAGATGTTTTTTCAACATCTATTAATGAAGCTGGAATGTCAAAGCCAAAGATTAGCATAATGAATGGAAAGATGGAAGTATGCTTTCAGGGAAACAATCAGACATATTGTATTTTAACATAGGCTTTATAATTTATAACCTAAAATATATTTTTAACATTCAGCATATTTTATTAAAAATTTTTTTTATATACCGTATGTTTTTTCTTAATCAAATTTGCTACATGAATAAAGTTTTTTCTTTTTTTTACACATCATAATGTACAGTCGTCAACAGAAGTTTGTTCCTATTAAGCTGAAAATAAATATTTATATAAAATGGAGATCATTTCAGGTTCAGCCAATCACAGATCAATTATGCCCCGCTGAATATTTTTATTTTCTTTTTATTCAAAATAGAGCTTTTATGAAATGATCTCCATTTTATATAAATATTTATTTCCAACCTAATAGGAACAAACTTCTGTTGACGACTGTACATACAGTAATAGTATTCTCATTTCTGTTGGTATGAAGCTTTGATGAAAAGAATTTAATGCTTCTATTTCATACAAGCACTGCCTTCAAATAAATACAATGTGTCTATACACCATAGAAGAAACCAAATGTATTTTGGAAAAAAAAAAGGTTGACATTCTACCAGAAGTGCCAAACTACTCCAAAGGAAAACGTATAAATACAGAAATGATACAAATGGTCAAGAATTTTTATGAAAATGATGAGTTCACATATGTTCAGGTAAGGTAGAATGTGTGAGTGTTAAAAATAGATGATGTAAAGAACACATTCAAAAATGTCTTAATACTAGGAAACCTTCAAGAAATTTATTTAAAATATAAGAAAACTGTTGCAATGTCAGTATGATTTTTTTTCCTTTGCTTGTTTGAGGCCAAAGTGGTGTGTGATAGCTGGAGAAAAAGAAACCCTTAAAGTCTGTGTTTGCACATTCCACCAGAATCCCAAGCTAATGATATCTAAGTGGTGAAAAAGAATTTAAATTATATTCTAACTGATAATGTACTTTGTGACAAAAATAAGTGGATTTGCATGTTGCAGCAATGTAAAGCGTGTCCAGCTATATCAAGTGTCAAAGATTATTTGATTTCTCTAGATGTATTTTCTGAACATTATAGTGTAGAATATTGTCAATGGGTAAGCACAGGAGGCATTCCATATCTATTCAACTAAAATTTTGAGAAACTTTTTTCATGACCATCTCAGATTTTCATGAAATTTGTTATACTTACAGAGCTCAGTGAGAAAAATTTAATGGCAGGTGTCTCAATGATGTAGGCAATCGGTTCTGGAGATATGACCTAAAGTATGGTCAGAAAGGTAATTTTTGCAAAACAAGAAAAAGGTCAACATTCAATATACCTGGAACTATAGCACCTACAGAATTGTTTCTTGTAACACTTTAAAGGTTTTTAGTTGGTTAACAACTTTTACTCTATGCATATTTACTCTAGGAAGTCAAGCAAAAAAGTTGACCTTGCATTTACCTTGAAAAGGTCTTAACATGAGGGTCAGTTTTTTTTCGTAACCTGTTAATAATTGGTATATATCATGTATACTTTAGTATAGTATAAAAAAAATTATCTTAGAGTTTTAGATTATTTTAAGTGACCCATTTATTTGAACCTATTTAACAAAAATAATAATGATTTTAAGGAAATTGAAGAACTACACATGTATAAGTCTTGTCTTTATATTGTAATGACATAAGTTTACCCTTAGGAGTTGCAAGTACAAATTTGTCTTTCTCTTTTATTTTAAAAAGGAATATCAACTCTGTGTTTGTCAAACAATACTATATGGTCAAACATTACTATATTGATATATTTAGGAATAAAAAATGAAACATAGTTTAACTAAATTGGTATAATTAGGAAAAAGGGTGATAAATATTCTATCTATATGTACAGTAAACTGAACATTGATTAGAATGTACAAAATTTATCCAACTTTTGAATCAGTCTAGAATTGATGTACATGTTGGTCTCTTATGTATATTGAGTGCAAAAAAAAAAAAAAAAAAAAAAAACACAACACACACACACACACACACACACACACACACACACACACACACACACACACACACACACACACACACACACACACACACACACACACACACACACACACACACACACACACACACACACACACACACACACACACACACACACACACACACACACACACACACACACACACACACACACACACACACACACACACACACACACACACACACACACACACACACACACACACACACACACACACACACACACACACACACACACACACACACACACACACACACACACACACACACACACACACACACACACACACACACACACACACACACACACACACACACACACACACACACACACACACACACACACACACACACACACACACACACACACACACACACACACACACACACACACACACACACACACACACACACACACACACACACACACACACACACACACACACACACACACACACACACACACACACACACACACACACACACACACACCACACACACACACACACACACACACACACACACACACACACACACACACACACACACACACACACACACACACACACACACACACACACACACACACACACACACACACACACACACACACACACACACACACACACACACACACACACACACACACACACACACACACACACACACACACACACACACACACACACACACACACACACACACACACACACACACACACACACACACACACACACACACACACACACACACACACACACACACACACACACACACACACACACACACACACACACACACACTATTTACAGTCATTGAAGGTAGTTGTAGCACTGTTCATTTATGATTTTGTTAAAGTTTATGTTTTACCAGTAATGGTCACTAGCATCAGCAAGAAGTTCATCAAGTATTGATGGATACACAAAATACCTAGCAGGTTCATGTGTGTGTGAAGGATGTTCAATGTAACTACATTGTTCTGGTGCTTAACTTCCAAGACACATGCGAGAAACCAGTGGGCATCATAGACTACCAAGCAGGTTTTTATAGATGCCAAGTGAACTGTTCTGGTTTGAAGAATAGATGCTCTTTTCAATTTTGTTATAGTTGATGAAGAATATGGGGAAACTTGCAAGACCTCCTCACTGACAGGCTTGACACAATGAAACTTCAGTGTTCTTATACATATTGAAAAAATGTTGCTTATATATATATATATATATATATATATATATATATATATATATATATATATATATATATATATATATATATATATATATATATGTACGCAATTAGAGAAAAAAGTTAATATTTATTTTTACTCACAATGTATTGAGTTGGTGGTGGATATAATTACCCTGTTGTATCGTCCGCTTCTCCTTTTCGCAAAGACGATGCTGTTGAATTGAAGTCGCTCTCCGACGTGTACGAACAGAACTTCTCAGGCACGTTGCAAAGGCAATATAGGAGATCACGAATGAGGGAACATTATACCGCGAGTTATGACAACAAGGGGTAAGAAAACCAAACAAAAATATGCTGATTTATTGAGTTGAGAGTTTGTACGAGAAGAATAGAATGAAAACATTTCAACAGAACCCGGAAAGGAGTTGACAATTGAGTGGAACAGACTACACAACCACGGGCAGTGTTTTTCTTTGGGAACTTAATAAACGAAGTTCTCGCATACTAGTTAATAGGCAAGAACTACCTATCTGTGTTTCAAAAGAAGTAGTTGAAATTGTTATCTTCCGGTAAGCACGAGATTAAGCGAATTCGTTGCGTTACAGTTCCCCGAGTTGGAACTGTAATATATGAAAACTTTTATTTTATTTATAGATGTTACAAATGAAAAATTTAAAAACAAAAATGAATTGAGGAACTCACGTATTGGCTGTAGATGATAAGCCTCAATACCAAGGTAAGTTCCTATTATTTTGTTATGTAGATGTCCAATAATATATGTACTGATATATAATGATAATTGTTTATATTTGAGTACTTGTAATGTCCTTTATATATATTACCATATAATTAAGACTTTCAACAAAAAAACAAAAACAAATAGAACGAGTTAGAAAACAATAAACAAAAGAAAAAAAGAATAACACCCATCTGTTTTTTGTGGTTGTAGTTATGCATCTTCACCAGCGTCTCTTCTCATCGTGACCTCACCTCTGAAAAATAAGAGGAATTAGTATATGTGCTCATATACTTACACCCCCTTACCAAAGTTGGGCTCGGTGACAGAGACTGACCAACTTTCCTTAAAGACAAGGAAGGCAAGTAGGAGTGTACCAGATGAGGTTGTGTCACGAGGGATGGTAAAAAAGACTGGATGAACGGAAAAGAAAGCTCCCAAAAACCTAAATCCCACCCTTAGCCTATAAAATGTGCGAAAGAAACAGAAGAAAGTTTAATCTTGGTGATCCATTTCGGTCACCTGCTCGATAACTCAAGTAAGTTCTTTCAGAGCAGCCTCTTTCGAGATGCCCCTTTCTTTCACGAACTTCCAAATCTTTGATATGTGGACAGTAGCGAAAGTCGTGTATTCCGGTGTTAGGGAGAGCTAGAACTTGCGAATGAACTAACCTGCCTACACAGGACTTTTGGAAATGACCCAAGATTTGATGGAACACCTATATATTACATTCAAATCCGTCAGCCATGAAAAAAGGGGCCAACCTATCACAAGCTTTGCGTGTTTATATGGGACACTATTTGCACTAGTCAATTAACTTTAACGAACCTAGTTTTATTATCAATCAAACAATTTAGCTAAAGTATAAGGGATGAGGGATAGTAAAAGAAATGTTTACTGATATTACATTTACTTAATGATGAATTGCTAATCAAGCAAAAAAAAAAAAATTTATTAAAATGAATAAGTTTAACTTTTATTAAATGAAATTATATTTAAAACAGACCAAAATTTTATAGTTTATCTCTTTTTGTCATTAATTTTGCACTCTTGTTTATTAAGGAATGTCCGGTATTTAACCTCTATTAATGGGATAGTGTTGGGAATTGGCAACAACTTACTGTGTCAGTTAATACTTAAAATAGGAGAAGTATTTTCCTCTTAAGTGGAGTTGTTAGTGATGAAATACAGGGGTTGGAAGAAGATTATATAATATCTTTAGCTTATCTAATTTGGTAGTTGTAGATGGCTTCTCTCTTCCTTTCCTTGTATAATTTTCTGAAATGGATATAGTATCTTGGTTTCTTCTTCAATGCTACAAGATACTGAAATGGATAATTTACCGTTGGAGATCTGGTAATGATACAAGGCTGGAATGGTCGACAACCAGAATTAGACGTCCACAGGTTGTAATGGTCTAACAAGTAAGATGTCCAGGACTGGATTCTGTATAATTTAGTCCCGATACTGGAAGCCTATGGAGATTGGTTTTATTAAATCTTTATCCCATTAATATTTGGTATGTTACAATTACCATTATACACATTAGAGTCAATAATTAACATTGTTACATAATATAATAAGTATATACAACTTTACCTTATTGAAGGCACTTTCCTTGTATGAACAATTTAATTCCCTATTGGTGGAGGCCTAATATTTGAATGTAAAACATATAAATTCAAAAATAATAAAAATCAATATTCTGAAATATGAAAATAATTAATAACATCTTTCCATTTAACATAAAGACATAGAAATGAACATAAAACAAATAATTTAAAATAAATAACTGATTTTGTAATGATCATCAGTACTACTGATGATAAAATAAAAAAAAGAAAAACTAGAAAAATAGTTCAAAACAAATAACTTTTTTGACTCTCCCTTTTACTGGGGATATATTAGACGTGGCCGTTGTGGTGTTGTGACCCATCGACTTTGTAGAAGATACCTTTTGCTGAGCAAGCCGATGCAACGTCTTTCTTCTCTGGTTATAGCGAGTTTGTAGTCGCTTGACTTTTGGTTTAGTGATACTCGATGTTGGGGTTGAAGTCTGTGGAAGAGTTTTGGTTATACAACTCTTCTTAGATTTGGAAGTTGTTGTAGGACAAGTCGTTGAAGAACCCTTCCCTTTAGTTACTTTTCATACGTCAGGTAGTTGTTCTGATTTGGAAGAAGTTGAAGGTTGTTCGTCCAAGTCCTTGGAACCCACGAACGCCCGAGAAGAAAAAACTCTGGTCTCCGATTTACCTTTGTCTCGCCTTTTCTTAGTAGAGGGTACCGTCCGGGGTTGATTGGGACGATATTCAATTCGTCCTTGGATACCTGAAGGTCCAGGGACAGACTCTACTTCTTCAACAATCACTGAAGTTGTGGTAGTGGTTGTTGGGATGTTGATGGTGGGTGTAACTGGTCTAGGTTCTTGAGCCCGTGGGTTAAAGTTGGTTAGACTCAAGATGGCGAACATTTGATCAAAGGCGGTTTCTGTGTAATGAAGACCATCATAACACAGATCCAAAGCATCCAACCTGTCCGATCTTCCCATCCAGAATTGATGATGGGGGTTGGCTTGGTTTTTATCATTATAATAACGGTCGAAGGCCCTTTTTCATGGAAAAGATCATTTTGTTAAACCAAGTAAAGTTATTCTCTTGTAGCTTGACTGTTTTCCCAAACATCTCTCGTGCTTTTAAGTTAAAAAAAGCTCTCTGTAGGTGAGGATGTTGTTCGAGTGAGGGTATTAGGTCACTCCGGCCTTGACGAGTAAGTTGAAGTAAGTTCCTCATTGAAGGAAGTGATGTCCTTCATGGTGGAAATGACCAAATATACCATCACATTGGGGTTGAATTTTGTGGCTATTCTGTTAATAGTATCCATCTGTACAGGAACAAGGGACATATTGGATACTTAATACTCAGAGGTTAAGGAAATCTTTTTCCAAATGGAACAAGTTAAACCAAATATATATATTTGGTCAACTGGTCCACTTGTTTTCAGAAAGTGTGTGAGATGCTGCCCAAGAGACATTAATTTCGTGCCAGAATGGCAAGAAATAAAGAGTTGGATGTCATATTCACGCTGCAAGCGTTCCCTCAATCACGTCAACACACCAACCTCCGAAGTGCCGATGAACAGCAATTTTTTCGATTCCTTCATTCTCTCTCAAACTAGAAAAATACAAAAATAAAACAGGTGTATTATATTATATAAACAATTTATATTTATATACTAATTTATATGATTTTAATTTTTAAATTTTATAAATTTTAATTCTTAAATTTTTGGATTTTAAATGTCAAATAGCAAATTTTACATATCAAATATTAAATTTTAAATGCCAAATTTTAATTGTCAAATATTTAAATTTATTTATTTTATATCTAAATGTCAAATATCAAAATTTTTAAATTTCAAGTTTTAAATTCTTTTTACTATTCAATAGAAAAACTGGTAGGTAACTAATACTGCACTAAGCTAATCTGTCCTACTAAATTCTCTATTATTACTTTATGGTATGGATTTTACTTTAAGTCTTTTACTTTTTACATTGTTCATTCATATTGTAATTTTGTTGTGTGTTTTCCTTGTGTGTGTATTATTTTAATTTTTATCACATTTTATATTTAATTCACATCAAACGCGCAGCACTTTCGAATTTATCTTTTAATTCATATCACACAGCACTGTCGAATTTAAATTTTAATTCATATCACACTTTATTTTTAATTCACATCACACACACGAATTTTCGAATTATACTTTATTTTTATCACTTTTTAATTCATATTTTATTTTTACTTAAACTTTCGTGGCTTCGCTACCGGTATTCCAATGGTCGATCCATGATGTGACAATGGTGTGGGGCTTCTCCCTGCGATCGTAGTCGTCGTGAAGGCTCCGGTTCTCGCGAATCCATCCCCGTCAAGCAGGTGATGTTCATCTGTTGCTCTTCATCCCTTGACGATGATTCCTCAGGTAGTTGCATTTCCATATAGTGTTCCTCAATGAAAAACCGGATCAAATCCTTCAAATGATTCATCCGATTTATCGCTGAACTCATCATTGAAATTCAGCTGATAATATTTATCAGGTTCTTCCATTATGGTGGAAAGAGCCTTAGGCACAAATCCCTTAAATGAATCCTGATCTACCCAATAATCCAATGGACAAAACCTTTCAAATGATTCATTTATCGTTGTGTTGAACAGATTCTTTTCTTCCTCCTCTTCTTCTGGAGGTATCGTTAGATCTGTTTGTGTGAATCTTGTAGTGTTAATGTCTGCAACATTAGATACATCGGCTTGATCTGTTTGATCCGGGGTTTGCCCAAAAATGTGCAGTTGTTTCCATTGTTATGTCAAAAGATTCTTGTAAAACT
>SEYY01000775.1:19539-27039 GCA_009176605.1 Armadillidium nasatum
TTATACAAGGGTCTCATCCGCCCTTGTATGGAGTACTGCTCTCATATCTTGGAGTGGCTCAGGTTTCACCCGTCTTTTGGATAAGGTTGAGTCAAAGGCTAAAATACTTATAAACTGTTCCGCTCTTTCTAATTCACTTGACTCTTTATCTTTGCGACGCGACGTTGGTTCCTTGTCTCTTTTCTATAGGTACTACAGAGGCAAATGCTCGAGGGAATTATCCACCCGTATACCTCCACCTTTACGCCGTCCTCGCAGTACAAGGGGGGCATTGTCTGCGCATCAATTCTGCGTGGACATAGGCAACTCCAGGCTTGTCCCCTGTGGTGCCTTCTTCTTTCCTGCCACATCTGTTCTGTGGTATTTTCTCCCATCTTCTGTGTTTCCTGACGAATTTAATCTCAATTTCTTTAAAGCCCGCGTCTGCTCTCACCTAAGAAATTTGCGTTAGGTGGGTCCTGCAGGGGTCGTTTTTATTTTTTTATTATTGCTATTATTATTATTGTTATTTTCTCTTTTTTTGTTCTACTTTATATTAGTTCTTCTGACACCCCCTCCTTGAATAGGGCTTTGCCCGTGAGTGGTGGTGATGTGTAATATATATATATATATATATATATATATATATATATATAATATATATATATATATATATATATATATATATATATATATATATTATATATATAATATATATAAATAAAAAAAAAAAAAAAAAAAAAAAAAAAAAAAAAAAAAACAAAAAAACAAAAAAGGCCGCTATTTTATGGTCGATTTTACATTTTTTTTTTTGGGGGGGGGGCTAAAAATCGTTTTAAAAAAACCAGTCGCATCTCTCTCTTTCTCTCTCTCTCTCTCTCTCTCTCTCTCTCTCTCTCTCTCTCTATATATATATATATATATATATATATATATATATATATATATATATATATATATATATATATATATATATATATATATATATATATATATATATATATATATCCCAAATACAGTATATATTTTTTCCTAATTTAATTAATTTAAGCAATCACTTAATTTAATGAATATCATAAAGGTCAAACGAAGGAGTATAAGATAACGTATGAAGATTTTTAAAAGGCTGAGTGAGGTGGCAGCCATGATTAAAAGCATTGGATCAATAATATTCCGATTAATTGGAAATAATTAAATTGCTTCATTTATGCGGAAATGCTAAAATAATTGTCCGTATATTAATTTGTATGCAAATTTATTTGGGTAAGAATGTTTTCGAAAGGTATTTATTCAAAAAAGAAAGCCTTGACCTTACTCCTCCATATTTATTTACATCACATAACTTTAAAAATTATGTTAATGAGCAGAAAAGTAATGCAACAGAACTCATGGAACACGATTAGTTGTAGAATCTTCAAGACCTTTAAAGAATCTTGATCTTGGAACACAACACTTACGGGTCAAGAGGCTTGCATTTGCAATAGGGACCGACCGGGGCCGGGGCTCTGGTCGGGGTTGCATAAAATTTGTAAAGAGGTTAAAATCACTGAAATTTTAGGTTAAGAAAATTAGATATAAATTTAATTGAGGTTTATTTTAATTATAAAGAAGGAGTAGAATAGCACATTTACATAAGGTAAAGTTTGAAAAAAATGTAAGATATAAAATTATCAATATAACCTGTATTTATACATATCATCGTTATTTTATTGCTATGTATCAAATTTGTATCATTTAGCTACATTATTTCAAAATTATTATTTTATTTATACTTTTAGTCAATATGGCTAAAAGATCAGCTTCAGCAGTAAGGGAGTACTTTACAATGTTTGAGGATAGGCTCGAAATAGCTAAATGTAACATATGCAGTCAGGAAATTAGAAGAGGATCTCCGGGTGCCCCGAGTAAAAATTTTTAAACCAAATCTTTATGGGGGCATCTAAAACCAAAACACAAAGATGTAAATTCACTAGCAGAAAAGGAGCGGAGGTCAAAAGAAACAAAAAAGAAAAAGAAAATATTGAAAAAACAAAAAAAAAATATCTTAATTTTCTTATATTTTGTTTGAATTTTTTTTATTATTTGACTGATTGAGCTGAAATTTTCAGGGTATATGCATTTTTTTACCGAAGTTCTGAGTTGATTTCGAGCATTTTCAGACTATAACGGTTTGAAAATTATTTGGACCCAAGGTTGGAAAAAAATGAATAGCGTGGTCAAACCACTGGTCCACATGAGCTGAAAATTTAACTGAATAATCTTAGCCCCAATTTCTTGCATTAGTGGGAGCAGATTTTTGATATCACGTCTAGGAAAAAAGTTATAAACACTTGAAAAAAAATCGTACCCTTCCGGAGAAAAAAATTATTTTAAAAAAAACGCTAATTTTTTTTTATATTGTTTAGAGGAGGGACAGGGCAGTAACTTTTATTCAGTGCTTTATTAAAAGCTATTTGTTTGAAGCGAGATATAGCCTCTCAAACTTAAGAAATTTTTGAAATTTGGTCAAAAATATACCTTTTTTGAGAGGCTATATCTCGAAACCAACGAATCGCATAGAGTAAAGTGCTGAAAGGAATTTATAGCCCCATCCCTCCTCTATACACCCACCAAAAATAAGAAATATTACAGTTGAAGTTTTTAAAAAAAAGTTTTGTCCGAAAGGCTGGAATTTTTTTCGATAGTTGATCAGTTTTGGGCTTACAACATTTTTTTATAACTCTAGGAACAAAAGTCTGTTAGAAGCTTTTGTAGCCAAAAAAATTCTAAATATACAGTCCAAATTTTAGGTCATTCCAAAAAGTGGTTTGGCCCGTCATTCATTTGAAAAAAGGTAATATTTCAAAAATAAACTTTTTAACAGTTATCGACAGAAAAACGTTAGAAATGCTTTTTTCACCGGGAAAAAAGCTAAATACACTGAAAATTTCAGGAGAATCGGCTGAAAATTAAAATAAAAATTTGAAATTGAACTGTCCCCTTAAGTATAATTTGCCTTTTTAACCCCGGCAAGCAAACCCCGGTTTTCCCTGATTTTTAGCCGAGGCCGGTGCCCCGGTCGGTTCATAGTCCAGGGTGAAATTAAAAATAAAAGAAGGAGGCCTAAGGTATTTTCCTTTTCAGAAGGAGTATTAAAGCTACGGAACAGTCAAAGCAAATAAGAGGAGAAAAGGGAGATTTACAGAAGTTATTAGAGATGTTTTTGGAAAGAAATTTTTGTCAGTAGGAGAACCAAGAAGATTGATTAAATTTTGATTTTACCATATATGAACAGATTCGAATCTGAATCCGAATCCGGAGCATTCGAATCTAAATTGAATCCAAATCCAGAAGATTTTTGAATTTCTCGAATCTGAATCCGAATCCGAATCGAATTCAAATCCAACTAATTTTGGAACAACTCAAATCCGAACGCGAATCCATAAAAAAAAAAAAAAACTTCGAATCCGGATTCAATTCCTAATCTGTATTCGGATTCGCCCGTCACTGATATGTATACAAATTTTATTAAATTCCGAACAATCTTGAGAATATACTGTGTATATATATATATATATATATATATATATATATATATATATATATATATATATATATATATATATATATATATATATATATATATATATATATATATATATATATATATATATATATATATATACTAAGATTTTTAAAGTTTTCTATATGAGTAATCGAACCGCCGACCTCTTGGATGGTAAGCCATGGTAACCACCACGCCAAGACTGTTCAAAAAGAAATCCCGTCAGGAGAACTCAAAAATAATTATCAAGCTTGCTCCCACCCCCCACTACACACACAGACACACAAGAACTTTACCGACATCACCATGACGTAGAACAACGGGGTCAGAGACATATCTCTCGCTCGCAGACTACATTATGCACAAAATTATAAAGTCTGCGAGCGAAAGGAACGTTTCTGATCCCTTTCCCCTGGGTCATGGTAAGGTCGGGGGAGTCCGTGTGAGGGAGTAGCATTGTTCGGTAGTTATTCTTGAGCTTCCTTGACGGGATTTCCTTTTGAACCGTCTTGGCGTGGTGGTAGTGCTCTGGCTTAACATCCAAAAGATTGGTGGTTCGATTCCTCATATAGCGGACTTCAAAATTTATATATATATATATATATATATATATATATATATATATATATATATATATATATATTATATATATATATATATATATATATATATATATATATATATATATATATATATATATTCAATAGTAGAAAAATACACTTTAAATGTGTTTTTAGAAAAAGGTCAAATGAATAGAAATATTAAAATGCTTAAAATCTCAAATAGAAAAAGTGAGAAGAAAAATAAAATATTTACAACAAAAATATAAACTTAATTACGTATCAAAACTTATTTTATTTATTCAAGAAAGAAAATAAATTGAAAAATTACAATAAATTTGTCGTTATTTTGTTTATAGTTACTCGTATTTTCGGCCAAGATGAAGATTTAATTTTACGTTAATTGAAATGAAGATCTGAAGACCGTGTTTACCTCTTCCTTCTCCAAACATATCTTTCTTCTTCTCCTTCTTCTTTCTTCTTCTTCTTCTTCTTCTTCTTCTTCTTCGTTTTCCAACAGCGGTATTCGAAAATCTGGCATTTTTTAGATGTTTTTCACTCTTTTTCTTTTCATTATGGGAAAACGTTGCCATATATATATATATATATATATATTATATATATATATATATATATATATATAATATATATATATATATATATATATATATATATATATATATATATATATATATATATATATATATATATATATATATATATATATATATATATATATATATAAATATTTTTTTTTTTTTTTTTTTTTTTTTTTTTTTTTTTTTTTGGTTGCTCCGCAAATTTAAAAACAAATTCCAGTTTTTTTTTTTTTTTTAATTTCTGAAATCCGATCAAATTTAGGAATAGTTTCATGCAGTAAAGTAGCTAATATACCGCAGGCCTAAATGTTACTATTTTAAATAGGGTAAAACAAAAAAAAAATTCAACTTTCATTCTATATTTAAATATTACATGAATATAAATTTCAAAAAATGTTTAAAATATTATAAAAGAAAATATTATTTTGTATTTCATTTTCTTTTTATTTATATACGTTTCCCACCACTTATCTGCAAATCATTTTCAAGGAGGGACTTTTATTAAAAGAAAGAATAATCCCCACCTAAGTATAAGTCTAACTCAGACATCACAGGTGAATTCAAGTACAGACTTTCAAAAGTGGAAAATTAAATGAAGAAAGAGAATTAGATGATAGCAAAGAATATCACAGAACAGATGTGGCTGGAAAGTAATTCCACATCAAGTAGGCCCGGAATTGCAGATCTCTACGTAAAGTTCTTGTGACCACTCGACACCCCTTTTTTCTTCTAGGAATCCGAAAAGGTGGTGGAATGTAAGTGGCTTTTTCCCTGGAGCATCTTTTGTTGAAGTACCTATAGTAAAATGTCACGAGAGTCGGAGAGGAATGGAAAATTTATTGGTTTTTAACTTAGATTCGATCCCATACGAAAGATGGGTAGAAATGGATTCCCTCTAGATATAAGAACAGTATACCATGCAGGATTGATGAAGATACTGTACAGTTCATATAAAGAAAAAAGAATTCTAGCAACCCCTAATCAGAATTCAAAGATTCAATGAAATCCTCCTAGCAACCATTGTGATTTTAGATTTACAAGACAATTAGTTGTTCATCTTAAAACCAAGAATGTTTGATATTGCCAACGGGGGAGGTAATGAATCCTTCAAAAACAATAGAAAGTTAGGAGAAGGATCCATTGTTGAAAAAAAAATTTTTTCATCCGATTCTCCTGAAAATTTCAGTATAGATAGCTTTTTTCCCGACGAAAAAATTCCATTCCTAACGTTTTTACGAGTGACTTAAAGTTTAGAAGTAATTTCGGAAATTTAAGGTATGTTTAAATCTACGGTTCTCAAATTTGGTGTGTACATTCCAAAATCTATTGGCTACAAAAATTTTTTACAGAGTTTTGATGTGTGCACAACAGAAAACAGGTTATATGCCCTTACTTGACCAGGTGTCGAAATTTTTTTTTTCCAATTTTGAAAAATTCACACTTCGGACAAAAAAAATTTGTAAAAAAAAAATCTGGATTGGAAGTTTTTTTTTTTTTGAAACTTTATTAGAGGAGGGATAGGTCTAAAACTTTTATTTAAAACACGTTTAAAACCTATTTGTCTGATTCGAGATACAGCTTATCGAAAATGGCCGAATTTTTGACGAAATTTAAAATTTTTTAAATTTTGAGAGGCTATATCTCGAATCAAACAATTAGGTTTTAAAAGTGTCTTAAATAAACGTTTTAGATCCATCCCTCCTCTAAACAATATCCAATTTTCAAAAACATTCAACACAGGGATTTTTTTTAAAAAAAATTTTTCTCCGGAAGGGTATATATTTTTCAAATTTTTTTCAACAAAAAATTTGAACTTCTATAATCAAGCGCTATCTATAATATTCCCAAATGTTCTCTGTTAATATTGTAGAAATTGGAGCTAAGAATGTACAGGGGAGTTTTTGGATCATTCTTACCATTATTTTACCACTTCTATTTAATCTCTTTTTGAATTTTGACCCCCAATAACTAGTAAACCGTTAGAAACTCAGAAAAACGTCAGAAATCGAGAGTTTTCAGCGGGAAAAAATGCAAATATATTGTAAATTTCAGCTCAATCGGTCAAAAAATAAACCAAAAATTTTCAGAATGGTTCCATCTCTTATTAATTAAGAGGTGTTTCTGAGAGAGAGATTTGAAGAAGTTGAGTTTTTGATCAACGGGAAAATCCTCTCTACTTCGACAAGAATGGAAACGAAAAAAAATAAATAGGACTGGCAACTATAAACATAAATATTGGAACACATTTGAAGCGAATGGAAAAAGAGCGAGTGGAGTCGTCAGCATAGTAAAGCATGGTTAGAAGAGCAAGAGGAGTGTGTTTAAAGGAATTTAGAAGAGAAAATATAAAGGCATGGGAAATCAAATAAAATTATGTAGTGAAAAGTTAACAATCAAAGATTGCAAATAAATAATGAAGGAGATATTTGGAAAAAATATTAAGTAAATAGATGGGACCGAAAAGAGGAAAATATAAAAGTTGCCTAAAAAAATATAAAATAAAACTAAAAGAATAAAAAAAAATTAAGAGATGCAACAATAGAGAAGAGAATCTACAAAAAAAAGAAAGATTTTAATTGTTTCACCATCATCCAATATTAATTTTATTTAATTAGATAATTATGGTTATCATGATACGCAATTTTATTTTTTAATTTTTAAATTTTTTTTTTTTTTTGCAAATTTTTTTTGCAAATTTCAATTATATTTATAAAAATTATTTCCTATTTCCTTAACATGATCATCTTCATTATAAACTTTTAATTGTAATTTTTATCACTTTTTAATTATTTCTTATTAAACATGAAAAAAAAAAAAA
>SEYY01000775.1:37039-52039 GCA_009176605.1 Armadillidium nasatum
CAGAGACATAATGTACGATGGATATGTTAGGTTACGTTGTTTAAAATGCTAGAAAAAATGAAACATGAGGAAAATAACTGGACGAATGATGGCTACCGCAAGATTCCTACCATTTTTATTTTGAGATACTATAAAAAATAATACTATGTCCGATCAGGTTAAATGTAACAGTAGAGGGTTGTTAAGAGTATATATATTTTTAAGGAAACATGATGTTACGAAGACAAAGTAGAGCAAAGTTAGATTATGCTAGCTTGAAAATATTAGGGAAAAATTAAGAGAGAAACATCTGAACGAAATAGGTTTACTATAGAATGTATTAAATTAGCTCAGCTTGCATATATTTAAAGTTGTAAAGTTGGAATAGAGCTAGTTCATGAGATGTTAGCCTATGTGAGAAATATATTATGAGATACGTTAACCGTATTTGAATGTTAAGCTAGATAATGACTATTTAGGCATGGTTGGATTACTTAAGATTACATCAGTAAAAGTTAAATTTGTTAAGTGGACTTTATTGATTGGTTAAGTTGGTTGAGGTTAAATTTGTTAGATGTGCATCTATTGATTGGCTGTGTTGAGTGTGGTTAGGAATAGTATATTAGATTAAATTAGTTTGAAATGGAAATGTACGAAAATGTGTATTCCTTTAAATATGAGATAGAGATGTGATGCTGAATTTTATATATTTTGTAAAAAAAATGTTTCATATGTTTTGTGAAAAGTACCGAAACAATATTAACTCTGTATATACCTATGTTTTCATGTTGAAACATATAATTCACTGTCAAAATAATTGAAATGTTAGTATATATTAAATATATATATTAAAAAAGCAATGTATTTTACTGGGATCGTATATTTGATAAGGTAAGAACAGGTAAACCCTACGGATATGGGTGATGGTGTGGTTACGTGTGATGGTGCGGGTGCAGGTGCGATTGTGATGCCGGTGGGGTGATGATGCGATGCGGGCGTGTCGCGGTGTGGTGGTGCGGCTGTGCGTCGAGAGAGGCAGGCTGCTTTACGCATCTTAACAAGAATGGGGCTAAGCCCTTATGCGCTAAGTACATATATACCTCTCTCAGGGAAGCTCATACCTATATAATAACTATTATTATTATTTTCTCAAAAACAAAAAAATGAAAATAGTTTCAATTTTTTTCTGCAGCATTTTAGTGCAACACCCTGGCGAGGGAATGAGTATGTTACTACTACTCCTGTTTAGAGAACTAAATATTCTTATTTTCTAACTCACTTGTCGGGGTCCAATTTTCAAAGTTTTCGGTCGATGAATGACCCTGGATCAGAATATCAATTTAATTAAGTATTTATAATCTTTATTTAACTACTTTAATTACCTTATTTTATTATGATATGTAGAGATTAGTTGTAGAATGTAGAATGTACTTCTTACATTCTCATACCAATTTCAAAACATATATATATATATATATATATATATATATATATATATATATATATATATATATATATATATATATATATATATATATATATATATATATATCATTAATTAGAAAATGCCAACACTATACAATTTCTTAGAAAATAATAAGAAACCATATAGGAAAATGAGTTTATAAATTATTTATTAGGATAAAAATAAATGATTTCTATTTAAGTTTCACCTCTGTTTTTCCTGGAAAAAAATTAATTAACTGCAAAATGTTTTATTAATCACTACAAAAAAAGAAATGAGTAGCGAGTACAAAAATAAATAAACAAATAAATAAATAAATAAGTAAAACAAAACTAACATGTCAATCAGTATATGTTATATTTTCATAATATTTTTAATTTTGTATTGTAATAGAAATTTTCCTTACCACTTTGAATTGCATATCTCCATAATCAATTCGAGTTAAAATGTTATTTGTTGATAATAATTTGAATTTTAATCCAAGAAGAACTGGCGTCGAAATTAATTTCGCATAAGATCTCACCTCATCAAAATCAGGATTGTAGATATCCTTTATATATATTTATATAATATATATATATATATATATATATATATATATATATATATATATATATATTATATATATATATATATATATATATATATATATATATATATATATATATATATATATATATATTATATATATATATATATATATATATATATATATATATATATATATATATATATATATAATATATATATATATATATATATATATATATATATATATATATATATATATATATATATATATATATATATATATATATATATATATATATATATATATATATATATATATATATATATATATATATTATATATATTATATATATATATATATATATATATATATATATATATATATATATTATATATATATATATATATATATATATATATATATATATTATATATATATATATATATATATATATATATATATATTATATATATATATATATATATATATATATATATATATATATATATATATATATATATATATATATATATATATATATATATATATATATATATATATATATATATATATATATATATATATATATATATATATATATATATATATATATATATATATATATATATATATTATATATATATATATATATATATATATATATATATATATATATATATATATATATATATATATATTATATATATATATATATATATATATATATATATATATATATATATAATATATATATATATACTTTTATATATATATATATATATATTTATTTGCTCTATATGTCGTCTATTATAGTTATAAAGAAAGAGATATTATATTGAAAAATATATATATAATATATTTATATATATTTATTTTAGTATAATATTGTTATGTAAACCCAATAGTAGGTGGTAATGACTTTTCATTTCAAAGCATTAGTAAAGCTCTACTTTATATCTATAGTTTATTTCATTTGTTCTATTTTTATGTCGTCTATTATAGTCTGATAAAGAAAGAGATGGAGCAAACAATTACTTAACAGATTGAAAAATGATTATGTTATTTAAAAAATCTTTGGTTTGGTGTTCCTCCGCAGAAAAATTGATATTAAAACTTTTGTGCTTCGAACTTTTGTGTTTGAAATTAATGTTCAGTTTTATTCCTTGTCTGCTTCTGAAATGCCTGTAGTAGGGGGGGGGGGTAAAAGGGCAAAGTCACCTCATCAAGATAAAATTAATTCTTTAAGAGAGCAAGTGATTTTTATGTTTTTTATTATTATTTTTTTAACGATAGGCTCGATCCAGCCAAGAGTAGAGGAGTAACTAGAATCATATATATAATAAAGGGAACCACTATATAAAACGATAAAAGATAAAACACTAAGACGTTTTAACAAAGAATTAAAACGAAAATAAATAGAGATAGGCTAAAACATGGGCATTACGTTTCGAAGTTATTTAGCTTCCTTATTCGAGCTCCTCTAGAAGGTAAATCAATTTACCTTCAATTAATTTACCTTCAATCAATTTACCTTCATTTATCTTCTAGAGGCGTTCGAATAAGGAAGCTAGATAGCTTCGAAACGTAATGCCCATGTTTTAGCCTATCTCTATTTATTTTCGTTTTAATTCTTTGTTAAAACGTCTTAGTGTTTTATCTTTTATCGTTTTATATAGTGGTTCCCTTTATTATATTATTAGAACACGAACATGTTTAATACTCTTAAAGTTATATATATACTATATATATATATATATATATATATATATATATATATATATATATATATATATATATATATATATATATATATATATATATATATATATATATATATATATATATATATATATATATATATATATATATATATATATATATATATATATATATATATATATATATATATATATATATATATATATATATATTAGTTCATTAATTGGGATTTATCTTGAAATTAATTACCTCCATTACTGTTTTCATTGCAAGCCTCAACTGGAGCCTAACCAAAACCGACGTTTGTGGTTGAAGATATAAAACCTCGCATGACGTCATTTTCCATGTGACGTTACCAAAGGACGAAATATTTTTGGTATCGTCGTCGACGAAGCCTTTCATCAGGGAAATTCTGCAGTTTACGTTTGGAGACTTAATCGTTACTTCTCCATCAAGTAACTCCTTATCTGTATATATATATATATATATATATATATATATATATATATATATATATATATATATATATATATATATATATATATATATATATATATATATATATATATATATATATATATATATATATATATATATATATATATATATATATATATATATATATATATATATATAGTAGGGGAACCATTTTGAATGGTGTCAGAGCCATGTTGCAAGTCACTGGCACTGTTGCAATGTTGCATGGCACTGTTGCTATGTTGCAAATCAGAGCTCTCGGTGGGTGGGGTAGGGGTGAGGAGGTGCCGAGAGCGCGATCCCCTCAACCTGATCCTCACACGTAGGACCATGAGCCTCCATCTGGCGTATGCGTATCATCTCAAGATTTTGCACAAGCACACATACACCTTGGACTCGCTGTTTCTCTTCTGCATCCTTTGTGAAACCCCAACTGTTCTCTCCTAAATGCATCTATGTTGTTTCGGTAGTCGAATGATTAATTGATAATGTTGCTTTAAGATGGTATCTTACTCTTCTATTCCCTGGAAACATGTCTAAAAATCTCTGTATGATGGTTCAAAGATGTTATCTATGTACGTTCCTGAGTCCCATCAAGTGAGAAATATACATAAATATGCTACCTTCTCTTGGTGTAAGTTTGAAACCTCGTGATCAGAAATTTAAGATGGTAGATAGAAAACATCATAGTGCTTTGATACACGTGTCTGTGTGTGTGTGTGTGTATGTGTGTGAGTGTGTGTATGTGTATGTATGTGTGTGTATGTGCGTGTGTAAGCGCACGTATGAGGAGCGAGCAGAAGAGCTCTTATATGTTTTTACATGAATCGGTGTGTTAGCCTTAAAAATAACGATAAATTTTTAATTAAAAAATTTGTTTTATAAAAGATTTTACATTTTTTTAAGAGAAATAAAATAATTTATTATTGAAAGGATTGAAAATAAATTTTAAAGTTATGTCTTGAAACAAATATAAAGATTGATTTAGGAAAGCTATAGCTTGAAAGAGATATAGAAAATGTAATGTGTAACAAGTTTTAAAATAATTTTAAAAAGTCATCTCTTGAAAAGAAATATAGAAATATGTAATATGGAGTAAGGTCAAAAATAAAACTTTGAAGAAAAACGGAATAAATATCCAAGAACATGTGCATTGCATTAAAGAAATAGAGTAATGAAATGAAAATTATATGATGTAATATTAAGAAAATATTGTCTTCACCCGTGTAAAATCCAAATTATGGTATTGATTTATTATGTAGTAATAATTTTTATAAATAAATACATTAAGAGTATTGTTATAAAACGATGTTGTAGATATTAAACATTTGAGATCAAGGTATGAAAAGCATATGGTTATACGGTAAATGTGGCTGACCAAAAAACATGAAATATCAGGATTTGTAGAGATAGGAAGTGACCAGTCACGTGGTTATGACTTCATATGTACATGGTCTCCTTTAAAACTTTAATTATAGTGAGTTAAAGTAAATAAGTATGTAAATGTAGTGAGTCAAAAACGTAAAATATCAGGAATTGATTGAAAAAATACAACCAACCACGTATCTGTGACGTCATAGACACATGAATATTTTGTGTTAACTTTCAGCAAATATAAAAAGCATGTTAAATATCGGAAAAAATAGATCCAATGACGTCACTTAGTTAAGAAAAATAAAATAGTTCCACGGTTTATAATTCAGGTTAGGACTTGAAAGCAATACGTTCAAATGAAAAGGTATGACGTCCCATGAATTTTTGGTAGTGACGTTAAAACATAAAATCATATGAATATAATAACACGAATACGTAGTAATAAAGAAAATGTATGACGTCGCAATATTTACATCGTATTGGAAAATATGATGATGATAAGTATAATGATAAAAAGTTTAGTGAGCTATGGTGAATTAAGATATATGTTGAAAGATTTAGTTAAGAAAAGTATACAAGGTTCTATAAATTACATGTTAGAGAGATGATGAAATGTGTTTGATCATGTCGAAGTGATAAAAGTTTGGCAGTATATGGAGATTAAGGTAAATGTTGGGAGGATTATGTAATGAAATGCATGTCAATATCTATAAATTACGTATTGGAGAGATGTCAGTATGTCTTTGATCATATTTTAATGATAAAAAGTTTAGTGAACCATGGTGAGTTAAGATATATTTTGGGAGATTTAGACAAGAAACGTATGTAAGGATCTATAAATTACATGTTAGAGAGATGATGATTTGTGTTCGACCTTGTCGAAACGTTAAAAGTCTGGTAGTATATGGAGATTAAGTTATATGTTGGAGGGTGGGATTAGGGTATGAATTGTATGTAAAGTTCTATAAAATGTGTGTTAGAGAGATAACAGTATATCTTTGATCATATCTTTGCGAAAAATTTAAGTTGAATGTGGAGAATTAAGTTAAATGTCTATGAGTTTATGCTGAATATTAATGTAAAGATCTATAATTTGTATGCTAGATAGATGATGGAATGACTCTGCTCATGCCTTAGTGATAAAGTTAAGTTAACCTTGGAGAATCAAATTAAATGTTGAATAGTTTCGAGATGAATAATACATGAAAAGTTCTATGACTTGCGTATCAGATAGATACGAGGATGACTTTGTTCGTACATTCTATACAAAAGTTAGATTAAATACAGAGATTTAAGTTATTTGTCGGAGGGATTAGGGTATGAAGTGCTTATAAAGGTTCAATAGATGCTGTGTTAGAGGGAATAGGCATATCTTTGATCAGGTTTTGACGATAGAAAGTTAAATGGGGTATGGCGAAATAAGATATATGATGAAAGATTTTGAAAAGAAATGTATGTGAGCCTCTATAAACTGTATGTTATAGAGATGATGACATCTGTTCGATCTTGTCAAAGTGTATATATATATATATATTATTATATATATATATATATATATATATATATATATATATATATATATATATATATATATATATATATATATAATATATATATATATATATTATATATATATTATATATATATATATATATATATATATATATATATATATTATATATATATATATATATATATATGAATACATACTACATATAATGTACTATGTAGTACTTAAGTCACATCTTGGAAGGAACAGAGTATGAAATGTATGTCAAGTTCTATAAATTGCGTGCTAATAGAGATGTCGGAATATCTTTGACCATACCTATGCGAAAAATATAAGTTGAATATGAAGAATTAAGTTAAATGGTTATGAGTTTATGTTGAATGTTAATATAAAGTAGTGCAATTTGCATGCTAGATAGAAGATGACATGTCTTTGTTCATGCCTTAATGATAAAGTTGTGTTAACCATGGAGAATCAAATTAAATGTTGAATAGTTTTGAGGTGAATAGTGAATGAAAAATTCTATAACTTGCTTACCAGATAGATACTAGCATTACTTTGTTCATACATTAAATACAAAAAGTAGGTTAAATACAGGGATTTAAGTTATATATTGATGAGGCTTAGTGTGAAAATATATGTAAGTACAATAAAATATAAGTTAAAGAGATGGCTGTATGTCTTTGATCATGCTTTAATGATAAAAAGTTTAGCGTACTATGGTGAATTAAGATATACGCTGTAAGAATTAGATAAGAAATGCATGTAATAATCTATAAATTGTATGTTGGAGAGAGGATGATATATGTTTGGTAATGTCGTAGTATTAAAAGTAAGGCTATATAAGGAGATTAAGATTTAGGTTGAAAGGAATAGGGTATGAAATGTGTGCCAGAAAGATGTTGGTATGTCTTTCATCATGTCTAAGTGTTAAAAAGTTAGAATGCATATTGAGTTGTAAAGTAATGTATATGAAGGATCAATTAAGTATATTCTATATAGGTGACCATGAAGATTCAAATTATATATTAAATAGTTTTGGTTGAACAATGAGTGTAAAGTTCTGTAATTTGTATGTCAGATAGTTACTAACATGCCTTTGTTCATGCATTAGTGATAAAAGTTAGTTTAAGGTTTAGATTTATGACGCATACTGAGAGACTTAGAGCAGAAACCTACACAGTGTCTTTTATAAGTGTTGTAAAGATGTTTGAGTGCAGTGAGAGAGCATGAATGCAGTGTAAATAAAAACTTTCAGTTTGCGTTAGGGATATATTTTGTGGGACAAATATATTTTAGAGGGGTGGGTTAATAGCTTTAAATGAGTGTGATGTGTTTGTTAGAAGTAATATACATAAATTTTGCTTTGATATGTCAAGTATGACAGTGTATTGTGTGTGTGTGATGTTAAAATTTTAAACTAACTGGTTTTAGTTGGTTACAATTGCTGTGTATCCGAACAAATGTGTATGTGATTGGGGTGAGTGAGTGAGTGTATGTGGTTATGACTGAGTCCTTATAGTACTTTACTACGTGTGTGAGCGAAGATGTAGAAAAAATTTCAAAGTACTGCTATTAGGATAACGGCTGGAGTTGGTTACCATGACAATTTCATGAATGCGGGTAGCATAGTGATGTCTTCGATGTAGTTATAGGGGTTTGTATGTGCTTGTGTATGTGTGTATGTGCTTATGTGAGAAGAAGAAGGTGGAAAAAATTGTATTTGGTAACAGCAAAAAGGAATAAAAAAAAGGAAAAAGAAGAATAAAAAAGAAAAAGAAAAAGAAAATGAAAAAGAAAAAGAAAAAGTAAAAATAAAAAATAATAAAAAAAAATAAAAAAATAAAAAATATAAAAATTAAAAAAAAAAAGAAAAAGAAAAAGTACAGAGATTTTTGCTTAAGTTAAATAAAAAAGTATTAAGTCTGGACTTGAATGCTAATAAATAAAGAAAAAGTATGACGTTACAAAAACTATGGACATGACGTCATAATATTTTTTTGCATTCGTATTTGAAAGTGATAAATATTCTCTCTAAAAATAAATTGTCACTAAAACGCCACGTGATGATAACGTCATGAATGTTTATGCATGCGTTCTCGCGCCTCATTGCGTTATTCCGCGCGTCCGCGAAAGGCCCCCCAACCTCAGCTAAACGCCTGAGGATTCAAAGTCACGTGATATTGATAACGTCATAAGGAAAAAATTGCAGTCATAGTCTCATAATTTGCCTGTGCCATGACGTCACAGGGTAAGGTATTAGCGCATTCGTAGGTGCGTTATCACCGAGAGTACCTGCCTCCTGATTGGCTCACTACTGTATCCGGATGTAGCCATTGAGGCATCGAATGTTGGCTTATCCTCAGTGCCAGCTTCGCTGAGTTTGGCATTCCCCTCTAGCAGAGTGGGTTGCATTGCATAGCATGAATGACAGGTACTAGAAAGTGCAAGAAAATGTTAGAAAGTGCTAGAAAAAGCTAGCATGACGTCACAGGGTAAGGTGAGTGTTTGTGTATGTTTGTGTGCACGTATATACCCATATAGAAACCACGTGACCAGGAAAAAAATAAATGGTCAACAGAATGGCTGAAGAAAATCTACAGAAATGAAAACCACGTGGTCAAAATGACGGATACCACGTGGTCAAGATGGTGGATACCAAATCCAAGATGGCGGAAACCATGTGTGTACTGATTAGAAGATCCCTTATTCTCATTACATGATTCATATATAAATATTACATAATAACCATAAATACATGATTGTTATGTAACAATAGATGATTATTATACAATCAATAAAATAATAGCGATATCAAAGTTGAAAACATTGCGCGTGAATAGAACAATTCGCTCATTCTAAGGTAAGATGATCTTGTTGGTGTAGTGTCTTTTCAAATCAAGGAAGAAAACGAAAATGTCTTTCTTTTTATTAATATTTTTCTTTCAGCATTTTAATAAGAAGCACCTGATCCATACATCCTCAACCATCCTGAACGCTGCAATGTTCTTCCACAATCCGTATTATTCTTAACTTTTTCTATTAACACTCGTCCATTTATTTTACCAGCTATACTCAATAAACTAGATCATTAGATCATCCCTTTTTTGTTTCACTTATGTGCCAGAAAATCTTCACATAATCCGAGTTGCATGCATTATATAGGACGCTGTTCTCCTTTATATGGAATATGGGATTGTTCCACACATATTGCTAGTTATGAAAAGATTTAGTATATGGCTTCGTAACATATCTCTGATTAACTCTCTCCAATATCTATCTCGCTACTGAACTATTACATCAAGCAATTATTGCCTCATTATCCTATTGATACTACAACAGACTCGCTTCTTCAGAAGTCTTTAATCACATACCTCCTCTTTGAAGAGGGTTCGTGCCACTTGCCAATTTACACAGTCTCATTCATTTTATGTTCAGCTCTCTATACCGAGAGTTAACTGTTATGTTCATTCTTCTATGTATTCTGCTGGTAAAATCTAGAATACTCATTAATTTTTTTTCTCAATTATTTTGACTTACATATTTTTAATCACCTTGCATCTGGTCATGTTAACCATTAATTTGATTAATGAATTGGATTTTCCCCAACTCTCTGGGAAACTATGCATATATCTAGCCAGTGGCGCCGATAAGGCCTCCGCGGCCTCCCAATATGTAGGGTCCCTGGATCTTTGGCCCCCACCCCCCCCAACAAACACCCTTGTGTTATTATAAAAGTATCGAAAGAAATAGGTTTAAGTAGTCATATAATATATATATATATATATATATATATATATATATATATATATATATATATATATATATATATATATATATATATATATATATATATATATATATATATATATATAATATATATATATGATAGGGCTCTATGGAAGATTTTGCGGTGGACCCTGACGACCCTAGCCCCCTCTACTGCCTCTAGCCTCTTATCACACACACACACACACACACACACACACACACACACACACACATACACACACACACACACACACACACACACATACACATATATATATATAATATATATATATATATATATATATATATATATATATATATATATATATATATATATATATATATATATATTATATATATATATATAAAATTTTAAGTATCTTAAGACACTCATAGACTATAAATGTTAAAGGTGTATACGAATTTAAAGTCTGCTATATGATGATTCGAACTCTGACCTTTAAGCTGGTATGACAGAATTATTTCTGCGTCACAACAGTACAAAAAGAAATCGCAGTGAGAAAACTCATGAACAAATTGTCACGCAGACTAATTCAAATGATCCCCGACTTCACTTGGGCACAGGGTACAGGGCACAAGGCACAAGGCACAAGGCACAAGGCACATGGCACAGGGCACAAAACAACAGAGCAACAGATCAGTTACAGTCCACTTTCACTCATAGATTATTATGTACAAAAATATTTTACATCTGTATTTATACATATTTAAAGTCTGCTATATAGGGTTTCGAACGCTTAAGCTGATAAGAGCAAGTGTTATCTCTGCACCATGACACAACCACCCAACTGTTGCCCTATGCCCGAGTGCAGTAGGGGAGATCCTTTGAGTCAGGCTGACGGCAATTTGTTCAAGAGCTTTCTCACTGCGATTTTTATTTTTTTTACTGTCATGGAGCAGAGGTAACACTCTGTCTTACCAGTTTAAGAGTCAGGGTTCGAATTTTCATACAGCAGACGCTAAATATATATATATATATATATATATATATATATATATATATATATATATATATATATATATATATATATATATATATATATATATATATATATATATATATATATATATATATAACCACGATATAAGGATCCTTTCTCCTAAGAATAACCTCCCACATTCAAAGCATTCTTCACATTCATTTATTTACTTTAAATGTTAAAGGTGTAATTTTTCTCGGAAATCTTACTTTGACGTTCGCTCTAATTTTATTACCTTACTATATATAAACTGGATAAGATTTCGCATCGCCAACACTTATGTTAAAAATATTATCATTAGTATATATATATATATATATATATATATATATATATATATATATATATATATATATATATATATATATATATATATATATATATATATATATATATATATATATATAGATTAGTGATTGGACAATCAATCGGCATCGGCATCGAGAATCAGAAGAATCGGCAATTTTCATGGAATCGGAATTGGCATCGGAATCGGAATTTTTCTACAATTTTTCCGACTCTCACACTTCTGGTTATTTTAAAAAATGAAGCATTTTATAAAGTAAATGCCAATAATATATATATATATATATATATATATATATATATATATATATATATATATATATATATATATATATATATATATATATATATATATATATATATATATATATATATATATATATATATATATATATATATATATATACATAGAAAATTAGAGAGAGAAACTGATTCGTA
This sequence comes from Armadillidium nasatum, assembly GCA_009176605.1. Taxonomy (NCBI): domain Eukaryota; kingdom Metazoa; phylum Arthropoda; class Malacostraca; order Isopoda; family Armadillidiidae; genus Armadillidium; species Armadillidium nasatum. Next base: position 49,612 of record SEYY01000775.1, read on the forward strand.
TTCGACTGTCTCATACGACACCCAATATACAATATACACATATATATGCGTGAAGTAATTAGAAAGTCATATATAACATAAAGATTGTTAAAGAGAAAGATTAAATTTGTATTAAAGTAATATAATTACTATATACCTGTGTTAATGCAAAACAAACAAACAAACAAAAACAAACAAACAAACAAAAAAACAAACAAACAAACAAAAAACAAACAAAAACAAAAAAAAAACAAACTCCACCCAGGCCTGAACCAAGCGCAAATCTCACAGGTGGGTGCAGACGATGGCCTTGAAGTGAAGAATATTAAGTTCAGGAGGAAAAATAGATGATATCATATAGTTTAACAGAACTGAGGTGGCTGGAAAGAAGGAGTAGCCACAACAAGCAAGTCTGGGGTTTCTAATAATTCACTCAAAATTCGTGCGAAAGCAGGGCAACCCATGTACTACGAGGGCGACGCAATGGTGGTATAACGCGAGAGGTCAATTCCCTTGAACACTTGTAGCTGTAATATATATATGGAAAAGAGATAGAAGTATAAAGCGGAGAAGTATAAATCTTTGATATGCGTAGGTTCCCTAATCAATCACTCTAGATCATTGAGAATACTGAATGATTTGTCATCCTTCCACCGTATCAGTATGAGAGGATCCCAATCATTCAGTGTGGTTTACATTGAAATCCTCTAAAAAGAGAACCTCATTATTTGGATGAAAAGAAGTAACAGCCTCTTGAAGAGTATTAAGATATTCAAAATGAGCCGGAAAATCTGTTCCATTAGGGGATCAGTATGAGAAGCATAAGATAATGTTAGCAGTAGGAAGACAGATTTTAAGCCATAAAACTTCGAAATTAGGAAATTCAAGATTTACGAAACGTCTCTTAGAAGTGTTATATTTTATATGAGCACTGACTCCACCATTTAGTCGAAAATTATGAAATAAGTTGCAGCTGTAAATATTAAGATTATTAGAGAAAGAATCCCTGTCCAGCTGGGTTTCAGATAGAAGCAAAATTTTAGGACGAGAGTTTTATAGAGGTGCCACGGATTCGAGATTAGCACGGAGACCCACCTCCCAACGTCTACAAAATCCAGTAGTTGGAACAAACACACGCTTACACACAAACACACTCATATATATATAATATATAATATATATATATATATATATATATATATATATATATATATATATTATAATATATATTATATATATATATATATATATATATATATAAACTTCTCAAGTCGAAAAAGATTCTGAACTCCATGTAAGTATGTTGAGATTTGAAATGCTTCTGCATCTGTGGTCACTCACCATTCATCTTGAAGGGCCAATATAATTCCATAAGGTTATTTTCAACGGCATAATTCATTTTGTTATAGATTTCGTATATGTGAATTACTTCTGGTCCGATGTTTGATTCATTTTCTGCTTCACTTGGGTATTCGTAAGGAAAATCTTCTTTCAAGGACACTAAATCCGTTGATGTTTCGCCTCTGGAAAAACATTCATATACATAAAGATATTATTTTAGAACATATTGAAACTTCTCCCATATATATATATATATATATATATATATATATATATATATATATAATATATATATATATATATATATATATATATATATATATATATATATATATATATATATATATATATATATATATAATAAATAAAAAAAAAAAAAAAAAAACCTTAAGTAGTACAGAATTGGAAGACGAACATTTTTTTTTTTTTTTTTTTTTAAATTTTATTTTATTTTTTAAATTTTTTTTTTTTTGAAAAAGGAAAAAGACATTTATTTATTTAATTTTTAAGTAAATAGAATATTTTAATTTCTTACACAGTTATTTTTAATTTCATCTTTCGTGAATAATGCCAGAAGAGAACCACAAGAAACCCATTAAATAGATGTTAAGATGATTTCTAAAATCGGGTTCAACCATTCATCAGTCTTTAAAATATGTTACGTTAAAGGAAGATGATGGAAATGTGTTTCAAACTAGAGTACATTAGAGAATGAAAGTTGAGGTTAAGTCCGTGGTCAGAGTTAATAGACAGAAAATTCTGAGAATTTGCGGAATTGGCGGATAATCTGATCTTTAAAGCAAGACGAATGGGACTAAGTATTTCAGAAGGCCAGTGTCCTAGTGTAATAGAATAGCAAAAAAAAATAAATAAATAAATAAATAAAATAAAAAAATTAAAAAAAGCAATCCTGATGCTAGAAAGAGATTGGTGAAAATTAGTGAGTGTTTAGAATTGATGAGTCGAAAAATCGTAAGCTCCATCCTTTTAATGAGCTGAATGTGATCTGGTGTGAAATCACTTCAGATTTAGTAATTCAAACTCTTTACAAGGACGAACAATACTCCTTTATATATCAGTTAACTAACAGCATATGGTAATTCTTACC
>SEYY01000775.1:54539-59539 GCA_009176605.1 Armadillidium nasatum
GAGAGAAAATGATTTTAAGCCCCGACTATTTTGATATGAAAAAAAATTGCTTTAAAGTCTTTTTAACATACATAAAAAAAGCTTTTATTTTTACATAAATATATATTTCCTTATTTTTTCATTTATATATATATATATATATATATATATATATATATATATATATATATATATATATATATATATATATATATATATATATATATATATATATATATATATATATATATATATATATATATATATATATATATATATATATATATATATATATATAATAAAAAAAAAAAAAAAAAAAAAAAATTCAATTTTTATATAAGTAAGTTTTTTATTTTTGAATGGAAAAAAATTACTCAAGAAACGGGGATTCGAACTGGGGTCATCACAGTAGCTAGCGGAAGCTCTACCATTACGCTATCGTAGCATTTGGAATTAAATAATAATATTTTCTTTTGTCTAACTTCTTTGTTCCTTTTAAATCTTTCCTAAAATATTTATTAATTGTTTTGAACGATAAAAACTTAGCGCATTTATTAATTATTATTTTCTCGTTGTCATGGTTACAGTTATATATATATATATATATATATATATATATATATATATATATATATATATATATATATATATATATATATATATATATATATATATATATATATAATTATATAACACTTCCATAAAATATTTTAAAATGCTTTTAGAAGGTCTCGAAAAAAAAACACCTGCATAATATAAGTAATAAAATTTCTGTCTTCTTATCATATTCATCTTTACTTTAAACTCATTTCAAGGCTTTTAATAATAATATTGAGTTGTCAGTTACTATTAACATACATAAAAAGTAAATAAATTCATTACAAAAAACAAAGGAGAAAAAAGCTTTATTTTTTCATTTTTATTACATAAAATATTTACATATTACAATTCAGGATATATATATATATATATATATATATATATATATATATATATATATATATATATATATATATATATATATATATATATATATATATATATATATATATATATATATATATATATATATATATTAATTATTTAATAATAACAATAATAATAATGCTAGTGGACATAAGCACTTATTTTGTGGATTAGAAATAGTTGTCAGATCCCATTAACTTACAAACATACATGAAAAAATTTCATATTTACAGACATTTTGGATATATATATATATATATATATATATATATATATATATATATATATATATATATATATATATATATATATATATATATATATATATATATATATATATATATATATATATATTGAGAAAGTCTACTTCAGAGGTTGTAATGTACCTTTAAAAGCCAAAGGGAATAGTGCGTGCAGTTCCGGGAATAGTTACACGTTTACCTTCAGTCATACGGAAGCGTTTGTTCCCTGTTCGTATTGTCATATTTCCAAGACGATCAGCTCTGAAATTCACAGTTGGCACAGTGAAGGTGGTATCTCTATTATTTACGGTTTGCGCGTGCTGAATATTTCTTAAGTCTTTATGTTTTGCTTTATATTCAACAGAATGTTGATATTCCGGCGAATACATCTGACTGATTGCTTTAGCTGTTACATCATGATCCTTCAAACAGTTCTGGTATCTTATATGTTGTTCATTTTCAGCTGTAGTGTTATCTACTTTATCAAGGACTATTCGAAGCATATTCTCAAAATTGATGGCGTCTGATGACGCTCTATTTAAAGATATCCCCTTAGCTTTGAGAATATGATCAAATGTACCATCAGCTTTAACGACACGAACAGCATAACTCTTTGGACCTACACAAATAAAGCTGTCAGCATACGCACCAGGTCCGAATTCGGCTATCTCATCTGTAAGATCACCAAGAAACTGTCCTGTCTGAGGAAGCTCTACTCCTTCTTCAACAGCAAAAATGCAGCTGTCTGTATCACAGTAGAGGGCTCGACCGTTTGTTTTTTCTAAAAGATTATACAATTCTACTCGTGCATAAGCTGTTGTGAATGATGCTATGGCCAGATTTGTAGATTTTGCAGTGGTTTCCTCGTATTCAGTGTGCCGGACCCTTGAAATATACCGACCTCCTGCGACTAGAACGTCATGAATCTCCAACTCACGACGTTGGAACAATTTGAAGAGTTCTACCTCTGTCTCTGAGACTATATCTTCAACTTCCGGAGTCCGCATTGCCATGCGTCCCCACAAAGAATTTAACATCAATTTAGAAATATATCTCATTGCGGGATTCTTCTCCTTCATCTTCTCTACATCCAACTCGACACCCTCCCTTTCAAAGAAAGCCATTGCGAATGCACGAAGTTCTTCTAACGTTCTCACACCGTCAGGATACCCTGAAGCCTCAGTCTTCCATTTTAGAAATGTTTGTACGAACTTGATGAAAACGTCTGAAGACTGCACAAATGCCCATACCTCGAAGATTTTCAAAATTCTGTAACCTTTCATTACAGCTTTCTCTAACTCAACCGAGGTATATACACCCTTAAATGCTCTCTGATTCGCATTATGATTACACTCATCTTTGTTTTCATGTTCAGCACATAATCTGCATAATGGAAAAACAAGCTTACCTTTCACTCTTAATGGAAGAACAGGGAAATATAAATCCTGAGGAGGTAAAACCTGAATATACGCAAGACCAAAATAAGTTGTTCCGAGCTCATTTATGAAATCTGGTATGGAAGGTAACTTCTCTCCCACGATCTTCATAGGAGTACCTATTGGAAACACCTTAGTTTTCTGAACGAAAGGATACAATGAAGTAAAATCGTAATAATACAACTTTATCTTTCCTCCTGTAGACGGAAAATAATTAGTGAAAACTTCTGTTCTTCCACCAAAAAGCGCATCTCCAGGGGATAGTCTAGCGTTTATTGTAGAGTTAGAAACACTGTTCACATAATCTCCTAATTTTACTTTCTCCTGCTTTCCCCTTATTTTTATTTGTAAAGTATTTTTCAACTTTTCCCATGCACAGCCCCAAATCGAAATAACTTCATACCCTGCCTTCTTATAATTCTCTTCTTGTACTACGGCTGGTTGCTCTTTTCCTATCCAGTCTTGATGCGTCGTATAATACCCCCTCAGGAACACAATCGTGACCGTGAAACAAACATCCATTAAACAAAAGAACTACTTCTTTTTCCTCAGGGTCAAGTAAATGTAATTCATTTTGCTGACTCGCTGTAGGATGTGTCTCATCCCATAAATCTATCATATTGTCAATATCATCATCAGCACTTGCTCTCGATCTGGTTGATAACAGTGGTGTTTCTTCACTACTTAGATCAACAAAATTAGCTTTTTGCGTAACCACTACCTGTCTTTCCTTTGCTTTCCTAACAGGTGAAGGTCTAGTTGGGTTTGCTGATCTAAGTGCACTTAACAATTCCATGGTATTGTTAAAATTTATCTCAATAGGTTTCGCTGAAGTCATTTGTGCGTTTTCTCCCTCCTCCTCATCACTACTTAACTCAATAACTTCAGGTTCGACTATTGGTTGTGCTATTACTTGACCCCTAGCAGGGAGAATACGACGCTCTTCTACTCTTTCATCACCCTCACGCTGCTCCTGTATGCTTATGATTTTACCATTACTTCTCAATTTCTCGTACTTTTCAGTCTCTATTTCAAACTCAATGTCGGTATCTTTAGCGTACTCACGTAGCCGGACAATCGTTGGCATATCCATTTTCGAATACCCATCTGGGAAAGAAATATTCCCTCTGGGTTTCAAAACACGCTCACCTCCGTTCCTGGCATGCTTTATTTCCTGTCCCGTGTATTTTTCAAGAAAAGTCAACCATCGAATACCTTCGTAACTAAACTTCTTCTCTTTTACTCTCCCAATATTTCGCAATCATGTTTTCACCCATGAAATGCGTTCGGAATATTCTAAAAGTTAAAGAAGCTATCGTGCAACACTCCTTCAAGACAATCAATTTGGAATTTCGTTATAAAATTTTTCCTAAAAGCTTCAAAACTCTGTCTTAAAATCAATACGTCTTGTTTACAGTATGTAACACATTCCTGTAAAATATCATACTCCCTTCCTGAATTTTTAAAGTCAGCATGATACTCTAAAAATTCTTTCTTTTCTTTTTCAGTCATCCTTTCTGTTTCAAAATATTCTATTTCTGGAATCGGTCCTACATATTTCAGGTGTCTCTCCGTAAGGAATTTATAGGGGAACACGCCTTTAGCCAGTGTAATGTCATTCAAGCCCATACATTTTGAAAGTTTAGATAAAGCGCAAGGCATATAAAGTAGGGTGTCTCTAAACAGAATGTTATGAGATGCTCCCATCGAAATTATACGTGTTCCTCTTTTTAAGGGTTTCGAAGTAAAAATATCAGCACCAGGACGTGAAAGTAATCGAGCGTATACGAACTGTCCATCGAAACGCCCTGCATTGTGAGCACAAACAATAATAGTAGCATTTTGGTGTGTTTTTGAGAATTCAAGCAGATAAGTGATAAACTGATCTACGGGGCAGTGTGTAAAAGGTGTTTCTTCTTGATCCTCCTTTACAACAAACACTCTAGTTCTCTCCCCACATTTTTCACATACATTTTCTCCTTCAATGTCGGTACATTCATGACATACAATTTGAGAAACCAGAATGTAGGGTATCATCGCTACATTATCGTTAGCCGGTTGTATGTTTGTTTCATCTATGGGATCCACCAGCTGTTTCTGTTGATACGTTTCTATATCATAATAGAGCACATGTACTTCCTTCTTCTTATACCAGTCTTTAGCTTTTTTTGGAAGAGTCTGAATGTAACATTCATGCGCCCCTTGAGTGGGATCATATTTCTTATAGCAGACTGGACATATAATATTCATGCAATCATGCCGCATCCTACCCTGAGCATCAGCTAATATGGGCTTATAACATTTTGAGCAAAGTTTGTTCTTCACGCAAACACCGTTTGCTAAATGGAATGCGTAACACTGCTCATCATAGAACCAT
>SEYY01000775.1:64539-95357 GCA_009176605.1 Armadillidium nasatum
TTACTTATATAAAAATTGAATTTTGTTCAAGTTTGAAAAAAGAGAGAATATATATATATATATATATATATATATATATATATATATATATATATATATATATATATATATATATATATATATATATATATATATATATATATATATATATATATAACTGTTTCCATGGTTACGAGAAAATAATAATAATAATAATAAATGTGTGTGCGCCAGCGTCCGCGCTCTCGACTGCGTGTGTGCGTGTGTGCGCCGCGCCCGCGCTCGAACCGCGAAAAACAAAGCCATAAATAAAAGAATTTTCCTTTTTCAAGTAATGGAAGCCGTAGCGTGATGAGTAGAGAGCTAGGCTAGAGATTCAAAGGTCCCGGGTTCAATACCAGAAAATGAAGACTTAAAATCGAGTTTTTAAGAGCGTGCGTTCGTTTGTTTGTTCCTTTCAAGTTTTCCAAATAAGAGAGAATCCGTGACGTCAGCAATGCTGGACTGTGATTGGCTGGAAGATTCCCTTAACAAAAGAAGGTTGTGACGTATCATTCCAATTCCCATTCCAAAATACAACCCGTGACGTCATTTACCTTACAAACATACAAGCTATGACGTCATCAAAGAACCTTGCAAAATACAACCAAGGACACGCGAAAGCGGCTAAGTCAAAAGAAACCGCAAACCATAAAGGTGAGAAATAGGTGAGAAATAATTAAAAAAACAAATAAAATAACACCACAAAACAAGATTACATCAAAGATAAGACCGCAAAACAAGATCTCAATTAAGATAAAACCGCAAAACAAGATCTCAATTAAGATAAAACCGCTCACAAAGGTACGTGAGTTACCCTCCCCCCCAAATTTCCCCTCGGGGGCTAGGAATTCGCGAAATTTCCTCTCAGGCTAGGAATTGGCACTAGGAATTTGCCAACCTGGTTGTGGTGTACATTACTACTTATATATATATATATATATATATATATATATATATATATATATATATATATATATATATATATATATATATATATATAGCGATGAATTGCATGTCATATTTTTTTCATTTGCGGATGCAGATGCGAATATAGAATTTTCATCAAGTGCAGATGTGGATGCGGATGTATAATTTTTGCAAGTGCAGATACAGATGCAGATGTTAATTTTGATGAGGGTGCTCCGCGAATGCTGATGCCATCATATATATATATATATATATATATATATATATATATATATATATATATATATATATATATATATATATATATATATATATATATATACTTTTATTTATAAGAACATAAGCATCAGCATCAACAGATGTGGAACATTAAAGTCCGCATTCGCATCCTTGGATGTGAAAAAATAGACATTTGCATTCACATCTGCATCTGCGGTATTAAAAATTTGAAATTCGATACACTGCTCATATATATATATATATATATATATATATATATATATATATATATATATATATATATATATATATATATATATATATATAATATATATAAATATATATATATTCAAGATTTTAAAGTCTGCTATAACCTCTCACAGACTATTTTCTATATTGAAAATTAATGTCTGCTATTGGACTCAAACCAGCAACCTTTAAGATAGTAAGTCTTGCGCACTGACCACTCTGCTACGGCAGTACAAAAGGGAATCTTGTTGGAACTTGCCCATGATTTGCATTCGCGGCTTCAAGCACAAAGGACTCCCCCGACTGCAACATGAGCAAAGGGCAACGGGGTCAAAGGTTGAGTCCATTACTGCCGTAGCAGAGTGGTCAGTGCGCTAGACCTACTATCTTAAAGGTTGTTGGTTCGAGTCCAATAGCAGACATTAATTTTCTATATAGAAAATAGTCTGTGAGAGGTCACAGCAGACTTTAAAATCTTGTATAAAACTGTCTGCGAGTAATGGACTCGACCTTTGACCCCATTGCCCCTTGCTCATGTTACAGTCTGGGGGGGAGTCCTCTGGGCTTGAAGCCGCGAATGTAAATCGTGGGCAAGTTCCAATGCGATTTTCTTTTGCACTGCCGTAGCAGAGGGGTCAGCGCGCTAGACTTACCATCTTAAAAGTTGTTGGTTCGAGTCCAATAGCAGACATTAATTTTATATATATATATATATATATATATATATATATATATATATATATATATATATATATATATATATATATATATATATATATATATATATATATATAAACCCTGGGATCTTATTGAACACGCTGTGCTGTACAGCATATTTAATGAATCTAAGTTGAGATATGCATGGTTGAGGAGATCCATCCCACACACATACTATACGTTGAGGTGGGATCTAAACATACCAAAACACCCGTTTATTGTAATGTTGTTTATTTATTGGATAATCATAGGTAGTTCAGCATCCCAGTCCAAATCATAGTTGGTGTTCAAAATAGTGACACGATGTGGGGTTCTGCACGTCTCTTCATGTAATACGTTCGGTATGTTCCGATGAGACACCGTTGTCGTAGCTACGTATTTTTAGAATATATTAATGTATAATACTACTTTGACAACTCTTTTCTTTTCAGATATTGCGTTGTGATTTTCAAATTTTAATGATCGTATTTTATTTCAGAGTTGTATGTGTTCAAATAATGTTCTAATGCTATTCTAATTATATTCAACTCTGGACCTGCTTAAAGAGCTTTCGAAGTCTTACTCTTTTCTTTTATTTTTATAAATAAATTATATGCAGGCTTTATTTATCTTTGTTTTTACTTTAACTCAACCCTTTATTTATAAATTTATGAACTATGTATTATCATAAATAGTATTCAATATAAAATATCAATCAATGCAATTACTTGTTTAAACTATCAAATAAAAATCCAAAACGATTACATACTACCTATAGAAACAAAATACTTATTAAAGGTTACGCCAAATTATTTTAAATGTCAACTAAATAAATCGCAAAAAAAAATTCTAAGTGTTTACTCAATGGAGAACAATCGTATCTCATAAAAGTTTGGTAAGTATGAGTTATCTTAATCTAATCACCAAAAGATTCGAGAAATTCAAGTTGACTAAATATCATACGTTGAAACGATCTCGTAAATACTTTTTGTGTATGTAAAAATCGAAACTCAAAATCAAAATAGTCGATTAATCCAAAGGTTTAAACAATATCAGAAGTAAACTATTGTAAAATCCTTTACGAATTATAAAAGCCTGAAATCCAAATCAAAATGGTCGGGAAAATTCGAAAATTCCTTCGTAGTAGGACAAGAATCGACTTAATAACTCTTATTCAAAAATATTCATGAATTACTGATTAATGTACAAGATATTGTCAATCATATAATCATAGCCGAAAACAAACAAAATACTCTAAATAGACAAATTATTAAAGAAACAATAACCAAATTATCGCAATTTATTTAACATAACTTATCCATTGCTTATTTACAGATGTTAATTAATAAATTTGAACAAATTATAAACTTGAATGTTTTTTATTAAAATTCTCGAACCGTTTCTTATTTCTTCAAATACAGATTAATTTCCAACTAATTCTTAATCTTTTAAATGTAAATATCAAAGTACAGTATGGACTTCGTTTTTATTTATCTCTTTTGAGAGTGCCTCACTTTATTCAGAAATTACTAGTATTAATTTTATTTTCTAAGTTATAATAACATACAGCGTGTGCTTCAGTTATTTACTGTAATAGTATATAGCGTATGCTTCAACTATTTCTTTCGATAACGTACAGCGTGTGCTTCAGTTATATAGTGCAATAATATACAGTGTATGTTTCAGCTATTTCTTTCTATAACGTACAGCGTGTGCTTCAGTTATTTATTTAATAATAAAATCGAAAATAAACTATCAAATAAAAATTCAAAACGATTACATACTACCTATAGAAACAAAATATTTATTAAAGGTTACGCCAAATTATTTTAAATGTCAACTAAATAAATCGCAAAAAAAAATTCTAAGTGTTTACTCAATGGAGAACGATCGTTATCTCATGAAAGTTTGGTAAGTATGAGTTATCTTAATATAATCACCAAAATATTTTAGAAATTCAAGTTGACTAAATATTATACGTTGAAACGATCTCGTAAATATTTTTTGTGTATGTAAAAATCGTAACTCAAAATCAAAATAGTCGATTAATCCAAAGGTTTAAACAATATCAGAAGTAAACTATTGTAAAATCCTTTACGAATTATAAAAGCCTGAAATCCAAATCAAAATGGTCGGGAAAATTCGAAAATTCCTTCGTAGTAGGACAAGAATCGACTTAATAACTCTTATTCAAAAATATTCATGAGTTACTGATTAATGTACAAGATATTGGCAATCATATAATCATAGCCGAAAACAAACAAAATACTCTAAATAGACAATTTATTAAAGAAACAATAACCAAATTATCGCAATTTATTTAACATAACTTATCCATTGCTTATTTACAGATGTAATTAATAAATTTGAACAAATTATAAACTTGAATGTTTTTTATTAAAATTCTCGAACCGTTTCTTATTTCTTCAAATACAGATTAATTTCCAACTAATTCTTAATCTTTTAAATGTAAATATCAAAGTACAGTATGGACTTCGTTTTTATTTATCTCTTTTGAGAGTGCCTCACTTTATTCAGAAATTACTAGTATTAATTTTATTTTCTAAGTTATAATAACATACAGCGTGTGCTTCAGTTATTTACTGTAATAGTATATAGCGTATGCGTATGCTTCGATAACGTACAGCGTGTGCTTCAGTTATATAGTGCAATAATATACAGTGTATGTTTCAGCTATTTCTTTCTATAACGTACAGCGTGTGCTTCAGTTATTTATTTAATTATAAAATCGATTATTTTGCTAAATTACTACTGTTATAATATAAATAACTTAGTAATAACTTCACTTAAATCTCTCTCTCTCTCTCTCTCTCTCTCTCTCTCTCTCTTTCTCTCTCTCTCTCTCTCTATCTATATATATATATATATATATATATATATATATATATATATATATATATATATATATATATATATATATATATATATATATAGTTTTCAATATTTACTAGTTTTCTTAATTTATATTTACCGATGTTAATTAATATGTTTTTCTTTACACGCAATTATACAATCTTTTTCTTTTTTCGTAATAAGTCTAAGCAATCAGAAAGTGACTTTCTAATGTCGAGTCTGAACACAGAATGAAAAACTGCTTCGATTGCCTCTGATCCTAAATTTGGCAACCACCAATAGTTGCTATTTTGATTCTTAAGCTGGTACTATAATTAGATTTTGTATCATTTTCCCTCATTGATAGGACAAATCCCCTGTTTTCCCACGGCCTTCTAGCAACACTTCTAGATTATTCCTCTTGTTTACATTTTCCAAAATTTCAGCCACCATTTGCCTTTTATTTCATTTTTGTATTTTCTTTATTATTTATTTTCATTACTTTTAAAAGTGTTTTTTCTTTTTATAGTTCTTTCTTCAAATTCTCGAACAATTAAGCTGTATAGATTATTTTCTCAATGTAAGATATTTTTTGGGGTTCCTTTATATGATTTCCTAATTTGCGACCTATTTTAGGTTTACCTTAGGGTTGATCTGCCATTTTTTCATTGTACTGTTCTTAAACTTAATTCCACTTTTTAAAGCAAATAGTATTTGGTGGGCATTTTTATTTATGATATAAAATTTATTTAATTTCCTTATTTCTTAATTAATTTAACAAAAATACCGTCAGCACTTAAAATTAACGTAGGGCCCTACAACACTTCTGAAACTGACCTGTCGGTCAAAAGGAACTTCTTGAAGAATAGTGTCCACCTTCACAGGTATGTGAAAAACGCTGGTACGTCTATGGTCAACTGTGTCAGGTGTCTTTCACACACCCTGCAAAGGATGACAGTAAAGGTCGTGTAATGAGGCTGTTGTTTATCAGGATATGTGACCTTATACAATGTTGCTAACTCACAACTGTTATCATTCATTCCCTCATACGTTAATGACATGTCTGCCTATGGATAGCACAATTGTAACTGATTCAATACTGGTGTTCTGTAATATGTACACCTTTCTTGCTTGTTTTCATTACTGTTGGGTAAGATACCTCCGTATCAGCCATTGCCAAGTGTTCTACAGTGCTCCAAATGTATTGTCAGAAATGTACAGCTGTTAATAAGTTGTCATTGGGTCTACACAGGCTTAAGCTAGCAATACGTTTGACCCATCCACCAGTTGCTACATGCCATGTATACCTCCAAGGTTGGGTATCTGTGATCTTCTTAACCATGCATTTCCCAACATAGGTTACAAAACATAATTTACTGAGCATTGCATGTTTTATAATATCTCTGGATTTGTCTACTAGTTGTGCTTCCACCAGAGAAGGTTGTGTTGAAGTGTTGTCTTTATTTAACCTGTACAAATTGTTTATTTTTTAAGTTATTTTTATATTTTTAAGTTATTTTATATTGTTTGGGGATTTATTTGTTTGTATTATTAATAGTGGTATTCATTAATTTAATATTAAGGTGTTTCTTGAAGCTCTATCAGGAAAATAACTAAAGGCTAGGGTGGGCCTAATCCTTTGGTTTTTATCAAGAATTTGATATTTTCAGCTTAATTATATTTTTGTCTTGATTTTTGTAGAGTTTGTTAATTTCTGGTTAAGATTATTTAATTTCTTGTTAAATTCAAATAATTTAATTAGATTGTCTGATTGGCAGTGGGCCTACCCAGTTGTACTGACTAGGCTTTCTCATAGCCCTAGGGTTTATTTTCAAAACTCTAGACTAAACTAGGACCAAGGTAATTATATTGATTGTTTCATTTAGTATATTTGAGGTTAGATTGTTGCTTAGAGCTCTTGATTAAGTTAGGCCTTGTAACAATATAGTATAATTTCAATAGTATTAAGTTAGGCCTTTGTAACAAAATAGTATAACTTCAATTTCATAGTATATTTGAGTATGTATGTGGATTGTGATATTTGTGGGACTGTGAGAAGAGAAGATGTTGGTGAGTGTACTGTTTGTATCCTGAAAGCTGAGCATGTGTTGATAAGAAAGGAGATTGAAAGGATAAGTGAGGATTTGGATGAGATGAAAAAGAATGAAAGGTCTGAGTCTTTGAAACTAGAGGTAGGTAGGCTTAGCAACTGGGTATCTGAGTTGAGAAGGGAGGGTAGTGTTAGGAAGAAGGTAGCTAGTAGTGACTTAGTTGAGACTAGGGGCTCATGTAGGCAGGAAGTAGAGAGGGGGCAGGCTAATGGTATGGTAATGGGGGCAAGTAGACCTAGTGACTCACCTAGGCAGGATTTTGTGAGGGGGAGGGCTATAGAGGCAGATAGGACTGCAGATAGATGGTGTGTTGTAGAGAATAGGAGTAATAAAATTAGGATCATGAGGGACACTAGACCTGTGACCTGCAGTAACAGGTTTAGCTGTCTTTCATGGGGAGAATCTGAAGTGGCCAGTTGTGATGTCGGGTTTCCCAAGAGGAAGACTGAGGCATTACTAGTTGGTGACTCTCAGATACGATATTTAGATAGGACCTTTTAGAAATACGGATAAAAGGAAACAAATGCGAGTATGTTATCCAGGTGCACGAGTGAATGATATTGTGGACAGAATAGATAGGGAGATTGCAGATACGAATGTGAATGCAAGAGTGATTGTACATGTTGGAACAAATGATATAGGTCATAGAAAGGTCAGAGGAACTGATAGCAAGCTATAGGAATTTGATTGAAAGACTGAAAGTAAGTGGTAGGAAATGCATAGTGTCAGGTATATTACCTAGGTTGGGAGCAGGGCTAGAATGGGAAAGTAGGGCTTTTGGTATGAATGAAAGGGTTAGGAATTTATGTTTTTCAGAGAATATTGGATTTTTGGATCACTGGGAAGAGTTTCAAGGACAAGAATCTGTTTGCAAGAGATGGAGTTCATCTTAGTCGAGAGGGTGTGCAGCTTCTAGGTTACAGGCTGGAGAGATGTCTGCCGGGAAACTAGGTAAGGATAGGGGTGAAGGGCATAATATTCGCTCTGCTAGTTGTGGAGATGGTGATTTTAATATTGATGGTGGTATGAATAAAAATAGAAAGGTGCTTTACAATATAGGCCTATTAATAAAAATGGAGACATTACTAGAAATCAAGATGGAAAGGATACATATAAGGACATGTTTAGTATGAAATGTTTTTACACAAATGCTCAGAGCCTTAGAAACAAAAAAGATGAGTTGACTAGTTACATTCATAAAGGAGAATCTTGACATTATTTGCATTACTGAAGCATGGGTTAAATGAGGCATTTTACGGAGATTCCCTACAGGAATATGAAATAGAAGGATACTCATTTTACCTATACCAACGTAGAGGAAGAAATGGTGGAGGTGTAGCACTCTATGTTAAAAGCAATATTGAATCGGTGTTAATAGCTGACATTAAAACAAATCAGGATGTGGAATCTCTGTGGGTAGATATTCTTATGTATAATAAATCATACAGGATAGGAGCATTTTATAGAGCTCCTGATCAGAGTCAAGTATTAGATGAAGAATATGGTGAAGGAAATCAAAGTAGCGTGTGAAAATAATGTAAAAGGGATAGTCATTATGGGTGATTTTAATTTTCCAGACATTGAGTGAAATACTTTGAGTAGTATGGTTAATAGAAGTTCAGTATTTGTAAATTGTATTCTATACAACTTTTTGAGTCAGATGGTTCCAAGAACCGACAAGGCATGCAGCATTGTTAGATTTAATATTAACAAATGATGAAAATATGGTGAATGATATCGAAGTTGGGGAGACTTTAGGAGCTAGTGATCATTATATTATTAGATTTAACTGGAATGTGAGGTCTGGGCCCAAATTGCAAGTCAATAGGGAAAAGATATTAGATTTCAGAAACGGAGATTTTAGCAAATTCCGAGCAATGCTCAATGAAATTGACTGGGATAAGGAGTTTAATGGTCAAAATTGTTTCATCATGTGGGAATACTTCAAGCAAATATTGCTAACATTCAGTCTGTGTGTTTTAAAGATAAATCCATTAGGGTGGCAAATAGAAAACCTAATTGGTGGAGTAGAGAGATAAAAGAGAAAATCAGTGAAAAGCGTAGATGTTTTAAAATATTCAAAGGTAGGAGCAGGGTGGAAGATTTGGAACATTATAAGAGAATTAGGAATGAACTTAACCAGTCAATAAGAAGAGCAAAGAGAATGGCAGAAATTAATTTGGCAAGGAACAGTAATAAAGACCTGAAAAAGTTTTTTAGTTTTTATAAATTTAAAAGCAAGGATAAGAAAATTGGCCCAATTAAAATTGATGGGAATTTAGTAAGTTCAGATAAGGAATTGGTTAATATTTTCAATGCTTATTTTGCATCAGTGTTTACTGAGGAAAGGTTGGATAGCAGTTTAGAGACTAATAGTTCTAGTATACATGTAATGAATAGGTGTGAAGCATTTGAAATTGAGTTAAATGAAATTAAAATCTTTACTAGAACATATTGACCCAAATAAGGCAGCGGGTCCGGATGGTGTATATGGTAGAATTCTAAAAGAGGGGAGTAGCAGTATTGCAAAGGCACTGTATTTGATTTTTAAGCGATCTATTGCTTTTGGAGAGGTACCTGAAGACTGGAAAACGGCATATGTGGTGCCCATTTTTAAAAAAGGTAGTAAGGAAGATTTAGGGAACTATAGGCCAGTTAGTTTAACATCTCTGGTTGTGAAAATTTTGGAAAAGTTACTGAAAAGTCATATAGAGAAGCATTTAGATGATAACAAGATACTATATAACTCCCAGCATGGCTTTAGAAAGGGTAGATCATGTCAGACAAATCTACTAGAATTTATGGAATATATTACTGAATGTATAGACAGGGGTGATCCAGTTGATGTTATATATTTAGACTTTAGCAAAGCTTTTGATAAGGTACCCCATGTTAGGCTGATGCAAAAGTTGTCACAGTGTGGTATAGATGGAATGGTACACAATTGGATTAAAGAGTGGTTAAAGAACAGAAGGCAGTGTGTATTACTTAATGGTAATAAGTCATTATGGGAAACGGTGAAGAGTGGGGTCCCACAGGGTTCTGTGCTGGGACCACTTTTGTTCCTTATTTATATAAATGATTTAGACAAAGGCCTTAAATGTAAGGTTTCTAAGTTTGCTGATGATACCAAAGTGGTTACCTCAGTAAGGAATAATGATGGATGCATAAAGCTTCAAAGTGATCTAGATAGACTTCTTGGTTGGGCAGAGAGGTGGCAAATGAACTTTAATAGTAAAAAATGTAAAGTTCTTCATGTAGGTTACTCAAATGAAAGATTTAATTATGAAATGAATGGGGAGTGGCTTGAGACTGTGGAGCAATGAAAAGGATTTAGGTGTGATTATTAGCAGTAATCTGAAGGTGGGTGATCAATGTTTGGAAGCAAGGAATAGAGCTAATAAGATGTTAGGTATAATTAATCGCAATGTAGTTTACAAGAGCAAAGAGGTTATAAGCAAGCTATATAATAGCTATGTTAGGCCAGCATTAGAGTATTGTGCACAGGTTTGGGCTCCTCATTTAAGAAAAGACATAGATATGCTGGAGAGAGTACAACGTAGAGCAACAAGGATGATTTCTGGCTTTGAAAATAAGAGCTATGAAGAGAGGTTGAAGGAGTTAGGAATGTTCTCGGTTGAAAGGAGATTTCTCAGAGGGGATATGATACAAGTTTACAAAATATTTGCATCTGACAGTAATACAGAGATTGAAAAATACTTTATAGTGGACCAAGGAAGAGTAACTAGAGGACATGATAAGAAAATTAAAAAGAAGCCATGCCATCTCGATCTAAGAAAATACTCTTTCAGTAATAGAGTTGTTAATTTTTGGAATGACTTGCCACAAGAGATTGTTGATTGTGATTCTCTTGTCAAATTTAAAAAGGGGCTAGATAGATATATGGATAGTTTAGGTATTATATAGAATAACTTGACTAAGCCAAATTGGTGGGTATATTTGTATTTTTAGATCAACCTATGACCAAGCCTAATTGGCAGTTTATTTTTTTGTAGTGGGTGATGGTTCATTGAATATTGCATGTAAAACTGGCCTTGGTGTTATTTTTTATCTTTGCATGAGTAAACTGATAACTAGGGATAGGACAGACCTAGTCTTTGTGCATGTATTAGTATTGATAGTTAATATTTGTTTGGACTGGGACAGTCTCGATAGGCCCTTGTGGCTTCTAACTGTCTCTATTTTTCCTATGTTCCTATGTTCCTATGTTCCTATGTCAATATAATTTATATCCACCCTGCTTATATATTTACACACTTGATCTTGTGCAATTGCGACAATAATTCCTATTTTAATAATGATAATAGTAATAAATATTAAAATGTGGATTAAACTTCAGTCAAGAAGCAGCTATCTACAGAAATAATCATTTTTCTTTTATGGAACATTTTGCTATTGGTGTAGGTTTGGTATCAGTTTTTAATGATAAAAGTACTTATAAAGCTTCTATATAATGATACCCAATACCATAAACTTTGCTGATACTAACCTTTATTGAAACGTAAACCCATTCTATATATATATATATATATATATATATATATATATATATATATATATATATATATATATATATATATATATATATATATATATATATATATATATATATATATATATATATATATTTCCTTTTGCAGCTGTGTACAATTTTCACTGTGATGATATTAATCAGACACTTAGACTTGATATTGGAGACACTGTGTTTATTCATGAAGAATGTGAAGGTAATATTGTATTTCAATTTTAATTAATAACATACCTTTAATACTACACATCAAACTGAAAAAGGTCAAAGGCCTTCTCAGAAATTTATTTTGGAATTGATATGCTCAGACACATTAATGCTGTGAATTGCAAATATTTATCAAGTTTGCATAATCAGTTATTTTGTTCTTTATGATCTCTTGATTGAATGTTGTATTTCTGCCACATTTGTGATATTTTTAAAACTGAATAACAATAACAATCAACTCAAAAAAAGTTTAATTTGAAAAGATTTTGCATATTGAAATTTAAGGGCATAAAGTTTACTCGTATTTTCAGGTAACTGGAGAATATATTGGCAAAGTCTACAAAGGCAAGCCTAAGTAAGACCCTCCCGAACAATTTTCTGCTATTCTATATAAAAAAAGCTCTGATATTTCTTCTAATCTTTTTTTTTTAATTCCTTGACTTAGTTTTGAAATAACACAAAAGTTAGTATATTTATTTAAAAATTATATATTTAAAATTTTTAATGTTAGCCTTGTTGGCATGTGTTATTTCTATTGTATCATGTTGATCTCTCACAAGGAGCATACATATTGTAGAATCGTGGACATGCATGTCAAGAAAATAAAAATATCATAATATTAATATCTTAGTTCGTGGGTATGCAGTCTATGCCCGATTGCTCTACTTTCTAAGGTGGTGACTCTTTGGAGAGTGAATTTCCAAGATTACTTGGATTTTCACCTGAACACCCAGCCTTTTACATGAGTTTCTTAACATAGTAAAATAGAAGAAATAGTGAAATTTTAAACAGTGAAATAAATAGTGAAATAGTGAAATTAGTGAAATAGTGAAATAAATAGTGAAATAAATAGTGAAATAAATAGTGAAATTTTAAACTTATCTAACAAAATGGTATTAGCAGAATAAAATATATTATCCTTCAACAATAGGTTGTAACACAAATTAAGCTTTCATTAAAACTTTAAAAAAAATATGTATATATATGGCATCAATCTGTTTCATGTGACCTTGTGACTAGAAGGTTGTCACAAAACACATCTATATTTTGTCTTTCTACAATATGCTAAATTTTTTTTAGCAGTTTTAATCATAACTAAAATTCTATAGCTCATTTCAGTTGGGTTTAGTTTGTAATTAAAGAATCCAAGTAGATTCTAAAATTACAAAATAAAATCTCATGCATAGAAGTATCACTAAGTATATCATCAATATATATATAAAAATATTAGGAATACAAGAAAGAATTAAAGAAATATACTTAGTGAAACTAATGGGACTAGAATTAAACCCCCTCAACTATGCTGTTATAGAAAAAGCTTCCATATGGAGTAGGAATGGAGTGAAGTATCGGTATTGGTAAGTATCTGTATATTTTTAGGTATTGAAAACCACAGCCATCAAACTTTCAGAAAATAGTCTCGGGATCAGCAAAAAATTAATGATACATATACCAGATTTTCAAACTGAACAAACATATATATATATATATATATATATATATATATATATATATATATATATATATATATATATATATATATATATATATATATATATTGTTTTTTTTATTTTATTTTTTTTTCCAGTAAGGGTTTTCACCCTGTGAGTGGGACCAGAATATTTTTCCATCTGCTCTTACAAGTCCCTTTCCTAGAGTGCTCTGAAAGATATTTTTTATGTCCTTGAGTTTTATTTAATCTCACAGGTGGGGTTTTCACACTTTCAGTGGGAGTAGCACTAAACACTTTCTCAAAGAGCTCTCCAGAAAATCATGCTTCTCAAAGCTGCGGTTTCCCATGCTGGTCCTGAAGTTGTTACTAGCAGTAAGCAATAATTATAGGGCCTCGCAGCTAGTCCTATCACCCATATTATATATATATATATATGCAATGACTGTAATGAATCAGCTCTAAGGTATAAGGCCTAGTTTGCCTTCGTCATTACCAGTTATAAAATAAAACAGGAATTCTTACCTTCTTTGTTTATATTTATATTATTTTGTTGGGATTTTAAATACACTTACTTTGGTATTCTTTTATTTTCACTTAATATATTTCAAAAATTTTTTTTTTCTTTAACAGTATATCACAGCATCCACGTATGTTATTCTCAGCAAACTTGAAAAATCTAATAATGACTAGTCATAAAAACGATATAGGTATATATCGGCAGGAACGATAACGTAATAATCAATATATCGTTCCTAAATATACTCAATATATCATTCCTAAATATTGATATCATGGAGTTTCATTTTCCAACTAAATATATAGGAAGGCTGATATTCTTTTAGAATGAAAAGAGTATCGATCTTACCAGATTTAGTAAGAAAAGTTTTATATTCTTTTATATATATTATATATATATATATATATATATATATATATATATATATATATATATATATATATATATATATATATATATATATATATATATATATTATATATATATATATTGATAAGGTGTTTTCTAGTTTCCTATTTTTCAGATAGAAGTTACTTTAAGCTATTTTGTTATCTAACATAAAATCCAAAGATATAAAATAAAAATTTGTTATAAAAATAAGATCTTAAATTACAGTTGAAAGAAAAGAAGGCAATAATTTAATAAAGTGATAAAAAGTTGTCATTGAATTCAAAGAAGACAAAATAGTAATTGAGGAAGATTAATTCCCTGAGAAGGAGTACAACAAGCCTCCATAAAGAATAGAAGTAAAAGAAGTCAAGTGGTTTGAAACCAAAGTGTCACTTTTAACACTTTGTGGAGGAAGATTAAGGACCACAGAGTCACCACCATAGTCAGAATCAGAATAAGTTTTCCCTTATCCAGGGTAAATATATAGGTGGGAAAGTTGTTATTGATTATAAAAAACCAACATATGAAATAATGAGCATTAGTATATTTTTGTCGCAAGGTTACAGATTGTACATTTTAATAGGGAATTGGTTGGAGGAGACAAACTTCATGAAGGATAAAAACCTTTTTGGAAGAGCTGAAATTGTTGGAGAATTTAAATACTGAAAACCTATTTATATAATTAAGATAATTAAAACATGTACACAAAAGGAATAGTCATTATGGGTGATTTTAATTTTCCAGACATTGAGTGGAATTCTTTGAGTAGTATGGTTAATAGAAGTTCAGTATTTGTAAATTGTATTCTATACAACTTTTTGAGTCAGATGGTCCAAGAACCAACAAGGCATGCAGCATTGTTAGATTTAATATTAACAAATGATGAAATGATGGTAAATGATGTCGAAGTAGGGGAGACTTTAGGAGCTAGTGATCATTATATTATTAGATTTAACTGGAATGTGAGGTCTGGGCCCAAATTGCAAGTCAATAGGGAAAAGATATTAGATTTTAGAAATGGAGATTTTAGCAAATTCCGAGCAATGCTCAATGAAATTGACTGGGATAAGGAGTTTAATGGTCAAAATTGTTTCATCATGTGGGAATACTTCAAGCAAATATTGGCTAACATTACAGTCTGTGTGTTTTAAAGATAAACCCATTAGGGTGGCAAATAGAAAACCTAATTGGTGGAGTAGAGAGATAAAAGAGAAAATCAGTGAAAAGCGTAGATGTTTTAAAATGTTCAAAGGTAGGAGGAAGATTTGGAACATTATAAGAGAATTAGGAATGAACTTAACCAGTCAATAAGAAGAGCAAAGAGAATGGCAGAAATTAATTTGGCAAGAAATAGTAATAAAGACCTGAAAAAGTTTTTTAGCTTTTATAAATTTAAAAGCAAGGATAAGAAAATTGGCCCAATTAAAATTGATGGGAATTTAGTAAGTTCAGATAAGGAATTGGTTAATATTTTCAATGCTTATTTTGCATCAGTGTTTACTGAGGAAAGGTTGGATAGCAGTTTAGAGAGTAATAGTTCTAGTATGCATGTAATGAATAGGTGTACAACATTTCAAATTGAGTTAAATGAAATCGCATCCTTACTAGAACATATTGACCCAAATAAGGCAGCGGGTCCGGATGGTGTGTATGGTAGAATTCTAAAAGAGGGGAGTAGCAGTATTGCAAAGGCACTGTATTTGATTTTTAAGCGATCTATTGCTTTTGGAGAGGTACCTGAGGACTGGAAAGCAGCATATGTGGTGCCCGATATTTAAAAAAGGTAGTAAAGAAGATTTAGGGAACTATAGGCCAGTTAGTTTAACATCTCTGGTTGTGAAAATTTTGGAAAAGTTACTGAAAAGTCATATAGAGAAGCACTTAGATGATAACAAGATACTATATAACTCCCAGCATGGCTTTAGAAAGGGTAGATCATGTCAGACAAATCTACTAGAATTTATGGAATATATTACTGAATGTATAGACAGGGGTGATCCAGTTGATGTCATATATTTAGACTTTAGCAAGGCTTTTGATAAGGTACCCCATGTTAGGCTGATGCAAAAGTTGTTGCAGTATGGTATAGATGGAATGGTACACAATTGGATTAAAGAGTGGTTAAAGAACAGAAGGCAGTGTGTATTACTTAATGGTAATAAGTCATTATGGGAAACGGTGAAGAGTGGGGTACCACAAGGTTCTGTGCTGGGACCACTTTTGTTCCTTATATATATAAATGATTTAGACAAAGGTCTTAAATGCAAGGTTTCTAAGTTTGCAGATGATACCAAAGTGGTTACCTCAGTAAGGAATAATGATGGATGCATAAAGCTTCAAGGTGATCTAGATAGACTTCTTGGTTGGGCAGAGAGGTGGCAAATGAACTTTAATAGTAAAAAATGTAAAGTTCTTCATGTAGGTTACTCAAATGAAGGATTTAATTATGAAATGAATGGGGAGTGGCTTGAGACTGTGGACCAAGAAAAGGATTTAGGTGTGATAATTAGCAGTAATCTGAAGGTGGGTGATCAATGTTTGGAAGCAAGGAATAAAGCTAATAAGATGTTAGGTATAATTAACCGCAATGTAGTTTACAAGAGCAAAGAGGTTATAAGCAAACTATATAATAGCTATGTCAGGCCAGCATTAGAGTATTGTGCACAAGTTTGGGTTCCTCATTTAAGAAAAGACATAGATATGCTGGAGAGAGTACAACGTCGAGCAACAAGGATGATTTCTGGCTTTGAAAATAAGAGCTATGAAGAGAGGTTGAAGGAGTTAGGAATGTTCTCAGTTGAAAGGAGATTTCTCAGAGGGGATATGATACAAGTTTACAAAATATTTGCATCTGACAGTAATACAGAGATTGAAAAATACTTTATAGTGGACCATGGAAGAGTAACTAGAGGACATAACAAGAAAATTAAAAAGAAGCCATGCCATCTCGATCTAAGAAAATACTGTTTCAGTAATAGAGTTGTTAATTTTTGGAATGACTTGCCACGGGAGGTTGTTGACTGTGATTCTCTTGTCAAATTTAAAAAGGGGCTAGATAGATATATGGATGGTTTGGGTATTATATAGAATAATCTGACTAAGCCAAATTGGCGGGTATATATGAATTTTTGGATCAACAGATCAACCTATGACTAAGCCTAACGGCAGTTTTTTTAGTGGGTGATGGTTCATTGAATATTGCATGTGTAATGGGGCTTAGTTTTTCTTTTATCTATGCATGACTATGCATGAATGAACTGATAACTGGGATGGGATAGACCTAGTCTTTCGTGCATGTATTAGTATTGTTATTATTTGTTTGGACTGGGACAGTCTCGATAGGCCCTTGTGGCTTCTAACTGTCTCTATTTTCCTATGTTCCTATGTTCCTATCCCATTATTAATTTTACTAATACACTAACCATGGAGGGATGTAAGGTATGTGTTTAACACTTTATATTTCCATATTTATCTTTTATAAATATATATAAAAAATATAAATTCTTTTTAGTATTATTATTATTATTATTATTATTATTATTATTATTATTATTATTATTATTATTATTATAATTATTATTTTATTTTTATTAGTATTATTTTTGATTATCCCTATCATAGACCATATATTTAAGAGTATGAATGAATGAATGTTTTAAAAGAAATATAATCATTCATAACCCGCATCCCCAATGACACAAAGAAAAATAAAGATTATCAGACCACAAAAAGTATTGACTTTTGTACATAAAGTTGTTATCATTCATATGAACATGATTTTCTGATTCCTTATTGAATATCCCAAATTTATGGTTTTAATTTGCTTGCAACTGCGCTTGCTGGTTTTTGGACCATTGGAAGTATTTCTTTTTGTAATCCTATGCCAATAATTTTCTCTTGCATTTCATCTTTCTTGCGTTTTTTTGGTTTAATTCATCAGGTGTAAATCAGAGAATTAGACAAAGTCAGGGATGGAGTTTTACTGAGAGGGCTGTGTCTGTAATGATTGGCTTTTAACGACCTTGGGTCTTCTTCAACAGTACGATCCATGGTTTAATAATAGTCTCCTTTGAACAGAAGAAGTTGGTGAGTGTTTCTTTTTTCTTACCTTTAATTTTTTACTGTTTTTTAGACCAGAATTCTACCACTCTTCATTGGTAGACCGTAGTTTACTACGTCTCTGATGGTCGCTTTTCTGTTCACTTGTTGAACACTTTCGCTTTCGGTTGCAAGCACATTGTTTCATTTTTAGTTTCTGTAAGTGGTCCTTTTGGACCAAGATATCATCATACTTAGCCAATTATGGACAAAATGAATGAATATTATGAAGAGAATGAGGGAAAAGAAAACCCTACAAATAACCAGAACAATGTTGTCTCTGAGACAGCTTCACAAACTAATCCTTCACAAGAGGATTCTCAGGATCTGAAGATAGATTCTAAAATGTTACAAGCAATCTTAACACAGAATAATAAATGATAAGATCAATGTCCGCTCTTATTCAATCACTGTCAATATCTAAAACTACCAAAGTAATACCCCCAGGTAAATATCAACAAAATGGAGGAGAGACATTATATCAGTTTCTAGAAAGATTTGAATACTATTGTACAAAGTCATTCCCTGGATCTTCAGAGGGAATGTTGCCTCTTTTGGGATCATATTTAGAAGGACCTGTATTAAAGGTTTACCAGACAGTGGTAAAAGGAACATATGATTATGAGGAGGCGAAAAGTAAACTGCTTCAGTGGTATCGTGAAGAAGTAGTTAAAGACAAGAAAAGAGAAGTTGAAAAGTTTATGGAAGCTACCATGGAAAAGAATGAGACAGCATCAGTTTATGCTTTAAGACTTGAAGGATTGGCAAGAAGAGCATTTCCAGGAGTGGATGTACAGACTATGCCACTAGTACGAAAAAGGTTTCTAGATAGTCTGTCTCATCAAATTAAGCAACAGGTAGAATCCACATTGACAACAGTGGAAACTACTTTTGGAATGCAGGTTTCTTGGGATCGACTGGTTGCAATTGTTGACGCTAACATACAAGGTAGTGTTCAAAAAGAAAATAATAATGAAAAGTCCCCAGAAGTTATTGATTTGACCTCTAGTACACCAATAAATAGAGTAACAACTGCCTGGTTCAGGAAATTGTTGTTGTGGCAATTCAGTTTATTATCATTCCATTGCTCCAGGAGAAGCAGGTCCCATGGGACCAAGAGGAAATAATGGTCAGAACATAAGAAACTCAAATAAGGGGGCAATACCAAAAACTCAAAACCAAAAATTTCCTAGACGAGAATGGACCCCAAGTTCCTATGGTAAGAAAAATGAGAAGCCAGAGGAAGGTCAAATGATTATATGTGGATTTTGTAAGAAGAGAGGACATTCAATGGAGAAATGTCGAGCTAGACCTTTTTGCCAATTTTGTGGCAAAAGGGGACATGTGTTTGATGACTGTTTTATAGCCAAAAACCAGTGTTTATTTTGTAAGCAAAAAGGGCATTTGGTTCAAAACTGTCCTACTAAAAACAATTTTCGCCTAAACTGTCCTCTTTGTAAAGGTGAACATCTAGGCAAGGACTGTACCACATTGAAGGAAAACTAGATTGCTCTGATGTGGAAGACCTCACATCAGAGCCTGATAATATGCAAAATAATGAAGTCACATATGACTTTACCAATCTTGGAAGGTCTCAAGAGAATAAATTTACTATTGCTACCACTGAATTAGAAATACCGGAAGTAGTTAATTTGGAAGATGGTGATGAGAATGAAGAATTGATAGTGAATGATAAGTGGTCAAGATATCATAAGATTGGGTGTGACAAAAGACACCATAGATGCTTTAATCATACAAGTGGGTATTAAAGATTATTTACAAGCAACAAACTGTAACTTCACAGCTTTTGTAGATACTGGTGCTAGTGTTAGTTTGCTGTCCTACAGCTGTTACCAAAAATTAAATCCTCAAAAATATAAATTGGAAGAAACTCCATATAGAAGAGTATCAGGAATTGGACAGGTAACCTTTCCAGTTATGGGAGGAGTCACCCTTGTCTTAGAATTATCCTCCTCCTATGCATTACAGCCACATAGACTGATAGTAATCCCAGATGGAATTACAGAGTATGATATAGTAATTGGTCATGATATCTTACGAAAAGAGCATTTACTACCAGATCCTCATGAAGGTGAATTGGTATGTCGAAAAGGGAATAAGGTAATGGACTGTATCTACAGACATTAGAAAAATTAGCCTTCCCACATACTATTGTACATTAGTTGAGAATGTTGTGCTGCCTCCTAACAACAGCACAGCTCTAGAAGTAAGTATCAATTTCATTAATGGAACAACCAGGGAAATTGGTTGTAATGGAGGGTGATGAAAAGGACAAAGTTGAAGTTATTCCATCTATATTAAATGTCATTGGAAACAAGGCTGTGATAATTGTTAGTAATATGTCGGATAATGTTCGTAAACTGAAAAAGGGTCAGCATTTTGGTAGAGTACACATTATTAATGATGAAGAATCATTAATCAATATGGTTGAACTGTCCAACCAAGAAGTGAGTGAAAAGAAAGAGTGGACCTTAGAGACATTACATGAAGCTTTTCGCTTAAGTGAATCTGATATAACAGCCCAAGAAAGAAATCAAGTCTTGACATTATTGTCTAACTATCACTCAGTTTTGAGTTTGAATGATTCAGATGTCGGATGTACTTCTATAATAAAACATAAGATTGAGACAACTACAGAGGACCCTGTGCAGGTTCCTGTTCGAAGGTTTCAAGGTCCAGTATTAAAAGAAATTGAAGAAAGTTGTAAACGATTGGAAGAAGATGGAATTATCAGGAGTAAATCTCCTTATTCTGCACCCGTGGTGCCAATACGAAAACCAGATGGTACCATAAGACTGTGTATTGATTACCGTTCCTTAAATAAAATAACAAAGGGTGATAGTTTCCCAATACCTAACTTGATAGATATGCTATTTAGCCTTCAAGGGATGAAGTACTTCACGACCATTGATTTGGTCAGAGGCTATTATCAAGTGGAGATGGAGGAGTCCAGTATTGAAAAGACAGCATTCACAACACCTTTGTCACATTGGGAGTTTCTGCGCATGCCATTTGGCGTGAAAAATGGGCCAGCCACCTTTCAACGTGGAATGCGCATGGCTCTTTCTCATATACCATGGACAGAAGTAATGGTATACCTGGATGATGTGTTAATAATAAGTAAAACTTTCGAAAAACATTTAGAAATTTTGGAAAAGGTCTTAAAAGCATTTTTAGAAACTGGATTTAAAATTAAACCAGCAAAAACCTTTCTGTTGAGAAAGCAAGTGCAATACTTGGGTCACCAGGTTTCAGAGGAGGGAATGATCCCTTTGCAGAAGAATTTAGAAGGTATTATGGACTTCCCAGCTCCCACAACCAGTTCGTAAAGTAAGACAATTTTTAGGGATGGTAAATTTTTACCGCACGACATATCCCTAGGTGTTCCGAAATAGCAAAACCCCTTTTTGAACTCCTAAACCAGAAAAACTTAAAATGGACATCACATTGTCAAATGGCATTTGAAGAACTTAAGAAGGCATTGGTAGATCCCTTATTATTATCATATCCAGACAGATCTTCTGACGCTACACCATTGTTATTGCATGTAGATGCATCAAATATAGGGGCAGGAGCTTGCTTGTCCCAAAACCAACAGGGAGAGAATAAACCCAATAGCTTATATATCTACCACTTTTTCACGAGCTGAACAAAAATATAGCAACAGAAAAGGAAGTGGCTGCCATAAGATGGGCTGTGAGGTCTTTGAAACCATTCCTTTATGGAATCAAGGTCCTCATACACACCGATCATCAGCCTTTATTATTCTTAAACAATATGACATTGGTAAATCAGCGAGTAGCCCGAACGTTAGAAGAAATTAATGATATTGACTATGAATTAGTATATATACCTGGCAAAGAGAATATAGTGGCAGATGCCCTTTCTCGTTCACCAGGTACCTGTTAATAATAGCTCCGAAATCAAGGATTCAGTTTTGAATCAAATTCCTGTTGGTTGCGTAGAAGTGAAAATGCCAGGTGGAGGAGATTCTCTGTTTCAATGTTTTTCAGTTTTTCTCTATGGAAATCCTGACCAGCATTTAAACATTCCAGAATCTTTGGCACGGGAATTATTAGAAAATCGGAGGAGGTACAATCTGCCCACAGGTAAAAACCACCGTACTCTTACCAAACAGTTGCAACTTCTTAGATATCCTGGGCAGTTACCAATTGTCCAAGCAATAGAGGCTTTTAGTCATCTGCACAAAGTAAGAGTCCAGGTGTATTATGGAAATAGCAAACCTCTACAATTTGGAGATCTCGAGTTGACTGATACTTGCTTGTTATTGTGCCTTGGGGGAGTACACTATAATTTATTATCAAGGATAGGAACTCAAGAAAAACAACCCCAGGCCAAAATTGTTACAGTAAATGAGGAATTTGAAGAATATCAGTTGTTGAATAAATCATTGGAAGATCCAACTCCAATTGAACCAGAGATCATAAACAATAAAATTAACCAGATGGATCTGGTGGGGAGGTATTAGTGGCTAAAGTCTATCAATTGGTTTTGGAGCATGAAGATCCAATTTTGGATGTCATCGCTTTAACACCGGAGGAAGTACATAGTTATCAAAAACAAGATCCTGTCCTTAAACAATTATATAGGGCCATAAAACATAATAGACGTTGGGATGGCTCCCTTAAGAAATTTATCAGGTTTAAGAAATATATTTTCATAAAAGACAAAATGCTTTGTAAAATCAATAAGTATCATGAAACCACCTACATTGTCCCTTTTCCAGTCTTCACAGACCTAGCTATTATGGCCCACGTGAATTTTGCACACATAGGGAAGAGTAAGTTGATTTCATTAGTGAATAGACATGTGTGGCATCCTAAAGGTTATGATATCTGTTATGATATAACCACATCTTGTTATAAATGCCAAGCCTCCAAAACATCCAACATTATTTATACACCTACTATAAAAATCAGTACTGATTTTCCTTTTGAATTGGTTGCCATGGACCTGTTGCAGCTACCAAAGACCAAACAAGGTAATAATTATGCTCTGGTCATGGTGGATCATCATACAAAATGGATTGCGGCTGTTCCAATTAAAAATAAACAATCTCTAACAATCACAAATACTTTTCAACAGTTAATGCTTCCTTATCTTCCTAACATACCAGAAAGATTATTAACTGACAATGGCCGAGAATTTGTTGGGCCAGAATTTGAAGAGATGTTACAGTTAAACAATATAAAGCATATCCTTTCCACTCCTTATACACCTTCATCCAATGGTGCTGTGGAGAGAATAAATAGGACCATTATACAATATTTAAGAATGTCTATCACAGATTATACAATGTGGGATACAGAGCTGCCTAGAATTGTATTGATCTATAATCATACAGAGCATTCCCAATTGGGATTGTCACCATGTGACTACATCCTAAAAGAAAAACATACCCCACATTTGGGGCTATCTTGGAAGAAGAAAGGATTTGTTTTGGCAGCCTGGGCATGCCCATTTTCAGCCTTATAATATCCACCAAACAGTGGGTTTGAAAATACATTTACCTGGAGATTTGGTTACAAATAAATTTAAACCCAGGTATCATGGACCATACAAAATTATACAGGTAAATGATAATCAAGTCACATATATAATAGAATCAGAAGAAGGAAAACAATTTAAGGTCCATCACAGACAATTAAGGAGATGGATATTACCACCACACTACTTGGAAAACAATCATCTTTTCCAAAAGTGGATTATGGATTTGGTTGATCCAGAACCAGAGCCAGAATTGGATATAAATGATATAAATGAACCAAAAGATGTTCCGGATCCAGAAGTGGATTTTCGAGAATATGAGGTGGCCATGCCTGACTTGGAACCAGATGATCTTGACTTTGAAGGTTTTGAAGTAACTGTAGAAACTCAGAAAAAATGTGAACAGTTGCTCCAGCAGATGAAAGCGAATTGTGAAAACTTTTTCAGGATGTAGTACTTCCTGTATTGGATTCACCTTCCTGTAGTTTCATTGTTGAAAATAACACTGAAGGATCACCAATAACAATCAGACAAACACCAAATACAGAATGAGACCAGTAATTTTACTCCATCCCCAAGGTTGATGGAGTTTCTAATGGACCATTATCAAAAGAGTAAAAGTGCTTTGCGAACTTACAAACTCGCTAAAGAACCATCTAACCAAATTAGTATAATTAGTTCTAGTGAGAATATGGATCAGTCAATAGAGGAAGCAAACCTACATAAAGATTTAGAGAGCATAAAAAGAAGAATTTCATGGAGTTTTCCGCAACTGACTAAAGAGACTCAAACCATTGAGTCTGACTTTTTAGGTTTCGAAAATCTGAATGATACAGATTTGAATGATAAAGAGGAAGGAGACATAGATGATAGAAACCAGTTTCCAGAGGGAGACTTGGATTTTTCTGGATTTCAAGAGGAGTTGAATGAGGAGGAGATATTGAGGTTGCAAAAATTGCATGGGAAGCCCCACACAAGGTCCCAGGGAAGTTGTATAGATCTTCCCCTAGTACAGCCATGTATATTGGAAAGAAAAAGAAAGCAATAACTAGCGAGCATTAAGTATGAAGTTTATATAGAATTAGGCTCAATAAAATACATATGGTATAAAAATTGAAAAAAAAAAAAAAAAAAAAAAAATTTTTTTTTTTTTTTTTTTTTTTTTTTAACAACAAAAAAAATATATATATTTTATGTCAATTATGGTAATAGTTTTATTTTTTTTTTTCAGATGTTAGTTTTGGGTCATTCATGGGTGGCGGAAATGGAAAGAGAACATAATCTCGAGTATTTTCCAAATATGGAAGTGGTATATGCTCCATATCCAGGGGCCAATTTAAGGAAATTAACCCGAAACCTAGTCAATCATTTAAATGAGAGTTTTCACCCATATGGTGGTATTTACATTAATAACAAAAGCTTATAATAAAGTGAGAAAATGAGAAAATGTGACGTGCGAACCAGCACTATATATATATATATATATATATATATATATATGATATATATATATATATTCTAAAGACATCTTTTCTGCTCCCTCAAAGCTTAACACTATAAAGCCGTACTGTCCATACTGTCCTGATGGTATCCTTCCTGTGGTTCTCAAAACTTATGCTTCGGAGCTTTCACCCTTCCTTGGTAAACTATTTATGTCTTTCTACTTCAACCTTCCCTTCTTATTGGAAACTTGTGCTCATTCAGTTTGTGCCAAAAAAGAGAGACCCCTCTCAACCCTCTAAGTACTGTCTCATTTCTTTAACCTCTATCCTTAACAGGAAGATTTGGAAACATCTCAATTCTCCTAATCTTACCTCTGATCGCCAGTATGGCTTTTGTAAGAAACGCTCTACTGGTGATCTTCTTTCCCTTCTCTTTGACTCTTATTCCTTTGTTCTTCATTATTTCTATGAATCTATTGCTGTCACTCTGGAGATATTGAAAGTTTTCTATAGGGTCTGTCACAAAGCTTTGATTTCCAAACTTTCCTATCTACAACACTTTTTCTGCTTTTATTAATAACCTTTTCTCTTATTTTATTTCCTATCTACTCCTATGCTGATGACTCCATCTTTTATTACTCTTTAATTTGAAAGGCACCTCTCCCAACAGCAGTTAATAAAGGCAAGAGAGGTTTTTTTTTGACACAACTGACCCCTGATCTATCGCATTTCAAATTGGGGCAGAGAAAATATTTTTGTTTTCAATGGCACCAAAACTCAATTCCTCCATCTCTCTGCTTGACACAATCTTCCACACAAGTATGATGTCTTCTTCAGAAACACACAACTCGAACCTTAATGAGACTATGTAGAAAATCTTGTTGCATGAACCCTTCTCAATGAAAGAGGAATGCGATGTGAGAGTTTAAAAGATCAGTGTCAGTTGTAATAGCAATAGTATAGAGAGAGAGTAGCGCAACAATTCAGTGGGAAGAAAGATTGGAGAGAGTAAGACCTGGAAAAAGAATGAGACAAAATGCCCTATATATAGAAGAGCTGTATGTGTGGAACCACCCCAAATGTGAGGTGTACTCCATACAGGGGCAAACAATACCCCTACACAGAGCAAGCAACTAGGGTGGCATAAAAAAACCACGAAGGTGCCTCAGAACACCCACTCTCTTATAAGTTTGTTTAGAAACAGAAAAAATGTGACCTTTCCATAAAAGATCAGGAGAAAATGAAACACCAAGATTATTGAGGACATGAGAAGGTTTGAGTTTAGTGTCTTCGAAGATGTCATAGTTGTGTGGAAGATTGTGTCAAGTAGAAAGAGGGAGAAATTTAGTTTTTGGGGCATTGAAAATGACCATGTTTTCTCTGCCATAATTTTAAATATGAGAAAGATCAGAGGTCAGTTGCTCCAGTCCATTCTTCTTAAATCTATTAACTGCTGTTGGGTGGGGCATCTTTCAAATTAAAATTAGTATTGAAAGGTGGAGTCATCATCATAGGAATGTATAGGAAACAAAGTAATAGAGAGAAGGTTATTGATGAAAATGAGAAAAAGAGTTGGAGATAGAACAGATTCTTGAGGAGCACCACAATTTATAGATTTATAGAAAGAATGGTGGCCATCTAAAACAGCTGCTATAGGATGACCGGAAAGAAAATTAAAGCTTTGTGCTAGACTTTATCTAAGGTTTTTGATATTTATATCACCACAGCGAAAGACTCACTGAAATCCAGAAGAGCGGAGGATTAAGAGTCAGAAAGTAGGGAAAGAAGATCACTAGTAGAACGTTCTTTACGAAAGCCATACTGGCTATCAGAGATAAGATTAGAAGAATTAAGGTGCTTCCAAATCTTCCTGTTAAGGATAGATTCAAAAACTTTTGAAAGAATGTAGGTTAAAGAAATAGAACGTTAGTTAGTTAAGAGGGCACAGGCACAGGCTGAATGAGCACACTTTTCCAGCAAGAAGGGAAGTTTGAAGTGAAGAGATAGATATGAAATAGAAGGATAAGTTTTGAGAACCGCAGGAGGAATACCATCAGGACCATATGCCTTCTTAGTGTTAAGCTCAGAGAGAGCAGAAATGATATCTTTAGAAGAAATTCTAATTTTAGGCATAAATGAGTTGGAGGAGATTGAAGAAGGAAGTGTAACTCCAGAATCGTCTAAGGTTGAATTAGAGGCAAAAGTTTGAGCGAAGAGTTCAGCTTTAGAAGAAAGTTTAAAAAAGCAATTGTTCCGTTGTAAGATATTAAAGGACAGAAAGAGGAAGAAGCGAAGTTGGAGTTGATATTTTTTGCAAAATGCCAGAAAGGGCGAGAGGAAGAGGAATCAAGAATGTTATTGAATTTACAGCAGAGAAAAGAGTTTTTGGTATCTAGATGAATAGATTTTGCATGATTCTGAGATGAAATATAAGTTGAATGATTTTCAGGAGTTTGAAGTAGATGGTAATCTTTGAAGGCAGTATCCCTGCGGCGAATAGCGCGAGAACAAGTAGACTTAAACCAAGGTTTATTAGGTTTAGTAGAAATGAAAAAATATGGAATGTACACCTCCATTCCAGAGAGAATAACCTCTGTTATGTTCTTTGCACTCTCAGAAGGACCTCTTTCATGAAAGCAGTAATCATTTCATGGGAAATGAGAGAATTACTACCGCAAGTCAAACCAGTTAGCAGCACTTAAGTGGCAAAGACGTCTCCTCACCGAATGTGGGGCCGTTGTTGCGTAAGACTTGAAGAGACAGAACAAGATAGGGATATAAGAGTTTATTGTCATATTAATCAGATGAACCCAAAGGAGGAAAGAGTTTAACTGTAAGCAGAAGGATAAAAGGTTAAGGAAAGATCAAGTATATTGGGTTCATCACCAAGATGGTCAGGGATATGGGTAGGGAGTTGCACCAACTGCTCAAGGTTGTTCTGGATAGTAAAGTCAAAGATGAGTTGACTGGCTGGATAATGAGAACAAGATGAAAGCCATTGGCAGTGGTGAACATTGAAATCACCTTAAATGATGATTTTGGAGAAAGGAGAAGTAAGAATGTGCTCTATTTTGGAGTTTAAATAGTCGAAGATTTTTTTATTGTCTGTAGAATTAGGAGATAAATAAACAACAATTAAATTCAGTAGTAGAATTGAAAGAGTTTAAGCCATAAAGTAGAGAATTCAGTAGACTCCAAGTTAGAGACAAGAGAGCAAATAACATCTTTGCAAACTTAAGCGCAACATCCGCCTTTGGCTGAAAATTGAGAATAGAGATAGTAGGGGGTAACAGAATATGGTTTACTGTCAGCACATTCAAACATCTGAGTTTTGGTTAAGAAAAAGAGATAATGTTTAGGTGTTTAGAGAGATGGTGTTTGACAAAGGGGGAATTAGGGAAAAGTTTGCTAATGTTAAAGAAATTAATAAAAAATGAACACCAAGCACCGGGGCAACCCGAACGTGGGGTCCTGGCAGCACCATCCCCATCATGGGAGGCCGCCAACTCCCAAGTGATGATGGGGGGAGGAGTGGATGAGGGATATTCTTTGGATGCCGCCCCTCAAAGCATCTCCAAGGCTGCTTTGAGTTTTGCCATTTTTTGTTTATTTGTTTTATAAAGATAATGTAAAAGTAAGGGCTTGTAAATTTGTTGGAATTTGTGAGGAAATAGAGTGGAGAGGTAGTGGAAGTATAGACACTCCAATATGAGGCAAAACTACACTAGAGATCCTCTGAGAAGGTGAAACACGAAAAGTAACAAACCAAAGGGAAACGGAGTGAAACAGAATAGGCTAGCTCATCCTGTGACTCCGGGTTATTCCCAATGGAAGGTACTTGTTTTGCTTTTTCGGCGCTACACCGTCTCTCTCTCTCTCTCTCTCTCTCTCTCTCTCTCTCTCTCTCTCTCTCTCTCTCTCTCTCTCTCTCTCTCTCTCTCTCTCTCTCTCTCTCTCTCTCTCTCTCTCTCTCTCTCTCTCTCTCTCTCTCTCTCTCTCTCTCTCTCTCTCTCTCTCTCTCTCTCTCTCTCTCTCTCTCTCTCTCTCTCTCTCTCTCTCTCTCTCTCTCTCTCTCTCTCTCTCTCTCTCTCTCTCTCTCTCTCTCTCTCTCTCTCTCTCTCTCTCTCTCTCTCTCTCTCTCTCTCTCTCTCTCTCTCTCTCTCTCTCTCTCTCTCTCTCTCTCTCTCTCTCTCTCTCTCTCTCTCTCTCTCTCTCTCTCTCTCTCTCTCTCTCTCTCTCTCTCTCTCTCTCTCTCTCTCTCTCTCTCTCTCTCTCTCTCTCTCTCTCTCTCTCTCTCTCTCTCTCTCTCTCTCTCTCTCTCTCTCTCTCTCTCTCTCTCTCTCTCTCTCTCTCTCTCTCTATATATATATATATATATATATAATATATATATATATATATATATATATATATATATATATATATATATATATATATATACCGTATATATATTGTTTCAAAATATTACGTAATAAAAAATTACATAATTTAATTAATTGAGAAATTAAATAAATGAATAATTAAGAATAACATGTTGATCTATGCAATACAAAGAGTTAACTATCCTAATTTGATCAAAGTCGTATCTGTAGTTTCAGAGATATAGAATAGAAGCCAAAAAATGTAATTAACTGTTAATTAGTAATTAATTAATTGAAAATTTGGAAAATGAAGAAAAAACATTTCGTGGTATTCGAAACTTTATAGTCAAAGAAACAACATTCAATAAAATGTAAGCCAAAGGGATTAAGTTACTTTAAAAAGCTGCAGATTAAGTACATTCGTTGTCGCGGAACTGCCTTGGATCATTACTGCAATGATTCAGTCAATACCATGTAGGAACCTTTCCTAAGAGAATGTTAAGAGAACCTACACCACGACCTGTCAATAATGTCTCCAGTAAAGAATTTGCTAGAATATCCAGTCAAATTGCAGAGATATTCTATTCTTCTTTAACCACTTCAGGAAACAAATCAAATGGCCGAAATTAAGCTCCTCAAAAAGAAAATTAAAAGTGATTTAGTAATACTTTAAAGTGTAAAGTAGGCAGTGCAGAATGCATACATGAAATACAAAAAAGTAGGAGAGGAAGAAAATAAAAAGCTACCCCCTTATTAACAATGTTAATTCAAATGTGAATAATGATACTTCATTGCCTGCTTATATAAATAACCTAAAGTATAATAACAGTTCAACTTCATGTGAATGAGATTGCTACTACCGATTTAAAGCCATCTGTTTTAAGGGAAAGAGTTTCTCAACTTTACTTTACTTCTGCCTGTACTCCTCAGAGTAATGGATTCATTGAAAACTATCATAGAACCCTATTGAGATCTCTTTAAGCCATGCTGTCGGATGAGTTGGAAGATGTACAAAATTATTATTTACCCCTAGTGCTTTAATGTTTAAGAAATGCCCATTGAATTCAGAAGGAATAACCTCTGCTATCCTAATGATGGGTCAAAAGTCCATCCCTACCTGGAGTCTTAATAGAGCAAGTGGAGTCCTTCATCCCACTTTCAATAAAAACATATGCAGAAAAGTTGAAGTTTTTCTT
>SEYY01000776.1:5000-22500 GCA_009176605.1 Armadillidium nasatum
GGACTTCGGGGAGTCTTGTGTGGTGGCGCTTGACATATCCAAGGCTTTTGACCGGATATGGCTCTCCAAGCTCCCCTCCTTTGGGTTTCCTCCTTCTCTTTGCTTACTATTGTCTAGTTTTCTCTCAGATCGTTCCATTTCGGCAGTTGTAGATGGAGCGACCTCTTCCTCCTTTTCTGTCAACTGTGGTGTTCCTCAGGGTTCTGTTTTATCTCAACCTTATTCTTACTTTCATTAACGATCTTCTCACCTGCACTTCTAACTCTGTTCACTCTTATGCTGATGACTCAACTCTGCATCTTCTACTCATTTCAAATCTGCTCCCTCTTGCTTTCTAGAGTTGCTTCTCGTCTTCAACTTTCCAATTCTATTCTTTCCGATCTGGATGGGATTTCCGTGGGGTCATAGCAACCTTGTGAAATTCAATTCTTTAAAAACTCAACTTCTTCACATCTCCCTCTCAAAAACACCTCCTAACTTTCCTATCCTCTTCGATGGCTCTCCCGTCTCACCTGTAAAATAACATTAACATTCTTTTAAACATAAAACAACAAACTCTTGGAAACCACATATCACAATGGTTGCTAAAGCGGCCTCTAAGAAGCTGGGAGTTCTGTTCAGTTGCGAGAATTTTTTTCTTCTCAGCAGTTACTCCAATATATAAGGGTCTTATTCGCCTTGTATGGAGTACTGTTCTCACATTTGGGGGGGCTCCGGCTCCTCCTCTCTTCTGGATAGGGTTGAGTCAAAAGCTAAAAGATTAATTAACTGTCCCCTACTTTCTAACTCTCTTGACCCTCTGTCTCTGCGACGTGACGTTGGCGCGCTATCTCTTTTCTACAGGTACTACAATGGCAGGTGCTCGAGGGAATTGGCCTCTTCATTCCTCCACCATTGCGTCGCCTCGTTGCACAGGGGTGCCCTGCTTTCTCACCAATTTTGTGTGGAGTAGGAACCAGGCTAGCCCGTTGTGGTACCTCTTTCTTTCCAGCCACCTCTATTCTGTGGAACTCTCTCCTTCATCTATTTTTCCTTCTGTATTTAACCTTCCCTCTTCAAGGCTTCCGTCTGCGCCCACCTGAGGGCTGTGTTAGGTGTGTGTGTGTTTAGCGAGCTCTCTCTATGTGTTGTGCCCTCCTTGAAAAGGGCTCTGGCCGTGAGCGGTGGCGTTCTGTAAAAAAAAAAAAAAAAAAAAAAAAAAATTATATATATAATATTTCTTTGAGTAATTAGTGAATAAATATATATTTTCAGATGAGATTGCATATCAGTTAACCAATGCAGATTGTGTAGCAGTTGTTTGTCACGAAGAAAAAATTTCAGTTGCCCGTGAGGCTTGCAAGAAATGCCCAAATATAAGACACATTATATCGTTTGGTCAGGAAGAAGGAGTATTATCTTTCCATAAACTGCTTAAAGATGACGGTAAAGCCATACCGAACGTTCAGGTATTAATAAACTAACCCTTTTAGGAATTTGTAACTATCTTTACCATTTTTGTAGTGTTTTTATCACAGCTCTTAATGTTAGCTCCAGATTATGGCATTTTATAAATCATGGAATCGGTTTAGTAATAAGAATTTTTACCTGTCGAGCATATGAGTGGATAGGAGATGAAGTAACTGAGAGAAGTTCATTAATGAAAAGTAGAAGAAGTGTTGGGGATAGGACAGATCCTTGAGGAACACCACTATTAATAGATTTAAAGGAAGAACGGTGGCCGTCTACAACAGCTGCTATAGAACGACCGGAAAGGAAATCAGAGAGAAGGTCACAGAGAGAAGGATAGATTCCAAAAGAGGGAAGTTTGGAAATCAAAGCTTTGTGCCAGACTCTATCGAAAGCTTTCGATATGTCTAGCGCAACAGCAAAAGATTCACCGAAATGCCGAAGAGAGGAGGACCAAGAGTCAGAGAGAAGGGAAAGGAGATCACCAGTAGAGCGTTTCTTACGAAAGCCATACTGGCGATCAACAGAAGAAGATTAGCGATTAGAAGAATTGAGATGTTTCCAAATCTTCCTGTTAAGGATAGATTCAAAAACTTTAGAAAGAACGGAGGTTAAAGAAATGGGACGATAGTTAGAGGGTTGAGAGGGGTCCCCCTTCTTCGGCACAGGCTGAATGAGCGCACGTTTCCAGCAAGAATGAAAGGTTGAAGTAGAAAGGCACAGGCGAAAAAGTTTACCAAGGCATCGTGCAAGTACGGAAGCACAAGTTTTGAGAACCACAGGAGGGATACCGTCAGGACCGTACGC
The DNA here is from genome assembly GCA_009176605.1 of Armadillidium nasatum. Classification (NCBI taxonomy): domain Eukaryota; kingdom Metazoa; phylum Arthropoda; class Malacostraca; order Isopoda; family Armadillidiidae; genus Armadillidium; species Armadillidium nasatum. Next base: position 7,257 of record SEYY01000776.1, read on the forward strand.
CTTTTTAGTGTAAGCTCAGAAGAGAGCAGAAATAACGTCTTTAGAAGAAATTTTAAATCTAGACATAAATGAGTTGGAGGGGGTTGAAGGAGAAGGAACAGCTCCGGAATCGTCTAAGCTCTAAGGTTGAATTAGAAGCAAAGGTTTGAGCGAAGAGTTCAGCTTTAGAAGAAGGAAAAACGGCAGTTGTACCGTCAGAAGATACTAAAGGAGGGAAAGAGGAAGAAGCAAAGTTAGATTTGACATTTTTTGCAAAATACCAGAAAGGTCTTGGGGAAGTAGAACCAGAAAGATTGTTGCATTTTTTACGGAGAAAGGAGTTTTTAGTGTTACGAAGGATAGATTTTGCACGATTCCGGGATGAAATATAGTCATATGTATGTATATAGATATATATATATATATATATATATATATATATATATATATATATATATATATATATATATATATATATATATATATATATATATATATATATATATATATATATATATATATATATATATATATATATATATTATTTATTTCTTAATTATTTATTATAAGATTAACTATTGGGATGATACAGTTGTAATTCCATATTCATCTGGGACAACTGGTCTACCAAAGGGAGTGGTTCTTACCCATGGAAATTTGTTGGCAAACCTGGCTCAATCAACTCTACCTGAAGCTTGTCATATTAAGGATGCAATACGTACGTATGGAAACTAAAGTTTAGTTTTAAATATTTTATTACAATTTTTAGTTATAAACCTTGTTATTATCTTGCTTTTTATTATACTGTACACATAATTTTTTAATTATGAATTATGTACAAAGTTCAGTGAATGTTAAATATAATCTATTCAATTACCTAATTACAATCAAATTATCTTAGACGGAGAGCAAGAAATATTGCTTGGCCTACTTCCTATGTATCACATTTATGGGTTCGCGGTTTCCATCTCGCGGTCATTATATTTAGGATGCAAACTTTTGGTGTTAAAAGAATTTAAGCAACACACATTTGTTGACTGTGTTGAAAAGTTTAAGGTAAAGAAATGTTTATTTTGTGTTTATCGGTTTTAATAAAAAATATTGTTTGAATTCAGTTTTTAATAATAGTGAAATATAATGCTGTTAAAACATAATACTGATGTTTCACTACCAATAATATATGATAAATATCACAACAACCTAGCCCAATACTATTACCAAAATTAAGATACAAAATCACGTTCTGTAATAACTTTAAGATAAAAAGCAATCTAAAACTCTCATCTTATTACGACACTGACTCCTTTCGCAACCAAATATAATACATCTGGCAGAAAATCCTTCAAAACTATCCAACAACCGGCCCTGATAGAAAGACGAATATGCGCTTGAAACACCTTGGAAACAGAATAATAAAGTCTGAACACTTCATTCCTCCCGTTACCCTCCACCCCTTTCCCATAGAAAAAAAATTATCTTTCCCAGTTTGAAACGTAAAAAAAGCATCCATTTACTCACTTTAGAGTTTAGTAGTTTGAACACGATTTCAAGTAATCTTACTCATATTACTTTCACTAACCACCATAAGAACGTAACACTTTAACAGTTCGCCATCACAAAGAAGAATCCTTACAGACAAGTTTAAGAAGATTTTGACGCAATCTCCTGATATAGCCTCATATATTCACATTGTCCTAAATAAAATCATAATGATAACATACGGATGTCTTTCTATCCGATTGCATTTTAGAAATCAACTTTCCAACATTGTTAACTTGAAAAGCGTAGTTTCCAAGGCACTATCCTCTTCTCTCTTCAACCTTTTCATTACTGACCTGCCCATCCTCCATTTAGATAAAAAAAATAAATGCAAACGCAAATTCTAAATAATCATCCTTCAGGACACATCCATTATAACAGCTAAAATGTAAGCATAAAACTACATTTATTAGCTCGAAAACTTGTTTACTGGCAGTAGAATCAAAATCAAAAGACTACAATCCCCGAAGCTCTGAGGTTGAAAGAGAGTAAGTCAAGGAAAATAGAAAGGATTCTATTCATTTCGATGGCGTTCTTGAAGAAATGATCGTAAAGATCAAGTATGAGGTCAGAGTTGGACTATGAAAGGACAAAATTGTATTGAAATCTAAGATACACGAGGAAGAAGCATGACTATAATGAATTCAGAAGAGCTTTGTCCATTGGAATACTGGCGTTTTAATGAGCTATTTGCGTAAATTCGCCATACAGAAAGAGAGAAGTACTAAAGAATGCGAAAGATTTGATAAGATGGAAATTGTAAATCGTGAATATTTCCCCTAATTTAAATTATTTCATAATTTCAATTCTTCGTAAATTCTTATATAAAATATTTAAGTTAAAAAACTACAGGTAATTTTATTTTCAGCCGACTTGTCTTCCACTAGTCCCTCCACTCATCGGGTTTCTGGAAAACAGTTCTTTAGTAAAGCCATCAACTCTTGATAGTGTTCATACCATCTACTGTGGGGCAGCTCCACTGGGACAATCAATGGTTGATCAGTTTTTTGAAAAATTTGGACCTAAAATTCATGTGGCAGAGGGTAAAGAAAAGTTACACATTTGAAGTTTATATATATATATATATATATATATATATATATATATATATATATATATATATATATATATATATATATATATATATATATATATATATATATATATATATATATATATAAAAGAGAATGCCTATAAGAATGACATTTAGTTTCAAGGCTGGTTGGGTAATACCATATAAAAATTATGTTAGATATACTGAATAATTGATATTTTTTGTCCAGATAATCTATTTAGTGTACTCTTATATATATCCCCTATATAATTAGATTTATAATTTTAAGTTAGTTTCAAGTCCAAATCATATACTTAAAGATTATTAATATAAACTTATATCCAGGTTATGGAATGACTGAAACTTCACCAGTAATTACAATGACTCCAAAGGGTCGTTTTACAGTAGGGTCTTGTGGTGTTCTTTTGCCAAACACAGAAGCAAAACTTGTTGACCCTAACACAGAAGAAATCGTTAATCCATTTGAAAACGAAGGTGAACTTCGAGTCAGAGGACCTCAAGTATGGAAAACTTTAAGTTAAAATAACATGAATGCTATATGAAAGAGTAAGATGCAATTTGTATTATAGATAATACATTTATTTGATTTACATGTATGTGTTGTAATATTATTTGTCATGATGGCGGAAATATAAATATTAATGTTACATAGGGCAGGACACAGAGACAAACAGCAGTTCTTACCTAGGCCTTTATTTACATGTATAACACATATAAGTCGTGCTACAATACACGAGATAGAATCGACAGAATGAGAATGTTTATTACATAGAACATAGTCTTTACTGAAACATAACAAAGAGTATTTTCATACAGTATCAACAATACATATACTTTAGGTTAATTCTAACAGTATGAAATTATCAAAAAAAAATTTTTTTTTTTTTTTTTGAGTGGTGGGAGTCGGGGAAAGGGTCAAAGTAAGAGTAATAAAAAATACATTAATGATCGAAAATTCTTTTTAAGATATTTGTAGGCCTTAGTAATCGCATTCATAATTTATTATGGTTTTGCAAAATATAGCCATGCTTATACGGTTTATATTTCCTTTTAGTTATAAATTTTAAAATTAGTAGGAATTTTTTTTTTTTTATTAACATACAACTATATGTTAAAGCTTATAGAATACCATCCTCAATGCGATTGGATACGTTGCTTAATCCATACCTTTTATATGTATGATAACTTTTCTGCTAAATTTAGTTTATAACACTTCAAACTGACCAAATGCAAATTATATGATATAATTACCCTAAAACCCTTTGGCAAATTTAATGACGAAATTTTATTCGTATGAAAAATCTTGGAATTTCTCACTCTCTCATTATATATATATATATATATATATATATATATATATATATATATATATATATATATATATATATATATATATATATATATATATATATATATATATATATATATATAATTTTTTTTACTGAAATCTTGTTCATAATCTTATTCTAAAGTTCATGAAAAGTAATTACTCGTTTTTGATTTTGATGTCAAATCAGGAAAGAATTTTCTTCACACTCTATAAAAATATGGTGAATTTAGCAGCGTTAATGAGTCCATAGCTTTATCCCCTTTACTTCTTGGCAATTCTTTATCTTTTGTAAAGGAATAGCAATTAGACATATAAATTATCAAGTCTTCTTTACATGTCTTTATCACTTTTATATATTTATTGATACTTCGGTATAAAATATGTACCAAGTTTAGTTTAAGGTCCTCCCTTGAAGTTCATATTCTAAGTCATTATAGGCAATAAACATTATTTTAAAATTATTATTATTATTATTATTATTATTATTATTATTATTATTATTATTATTATTATTATTATTATTATTATTGCCTAGCTAATCTATCTCTATTTCAATAGGTAATGAAGTGTTACTTAAAAAATGAAAAAGCTACGAGAGAGACGATCAAGGATGGGTGGTTATGCACAGGAGATATTGCAAAGGTTGATAAAAATGAAAATATTTATGTCATTGACCGAATAAAGGAACTGATTAAAGTTAAAGGATTGCAGGTAATTCATTCTCAAAATTAAAATGAAAATCTTTATTTTGTGAATTATGTATGATTTGTAAAATTTTGAATGTGCAGAGTGCAAACGAACTTTTCTGTTTACATTATCTAATTCAGTATTATATACAGTGATAGTTGCCTGTTATATCTTTGTTAAATCGTGTAGACTGTAATAAGACTACACTCCCTAAATTCGATTTCACATATTAAATGGGTAATCTTTAAGATTAAATAATCATTGATGATCTAGATCATTTTAAAACCTTGAACAGAAAAATCGTCAACATATGAACTGGTTTTAAACTAGCATTCTCCTAAAGATTTAAATCACAACCATCTTGAATATGAGGCATTAGTTCTGTTTTTACAATAGTTTTTGTTTAATCTTTAAATTTATGGTTTTCAATTCAGAAAAAAATTTAGTCCACTCTATATTCATTGTGATAACATTCTGAAATTTAACCCCGTGTCCCTATGCGAAGCATCTACATGACCACAATAACCTTAGAGATCGTATTCCAGCATGCATTTTTTTACCCTCTAATTTAGTTGGGTTAGGGAATTGAGACTGCTTCAGACAAGCCGTATCAGGCATGAAGGTTATGAGCTTGGCATAAATTTCACAAATAAACTTCGTTCTAACAATATTTCACTCACTGACTTGAAGTTCAATATAGTGCACAAATCTGTGGGATAAAATATGTCAGTTTAGCGGACTTCCGTTTCATAACTTAATGATCACATTTAGCTTTTAAACCGTATCAATAAAGAGAGAATTTGTAAGGCCGCTTCAAACAGTTATTCTTTGATAACCAACAGACTTTCAAACGCTGTATATCGGGTTATGCCTATCTGTTATCTGAAAAAAATTAATATAATATATATATATATATATATATATATATATATATATATATATATATATAATATATATATATATATATAATATATATATATATATATATATATATATATATATATATATATATATGCAGTTTATATTGTACATGTAAACGAACAGTCCTTTCCAGAAAAATCTGGCTTTTATGCTTCCTTTCATCTTGTGTAGACAGATTGTACATATATAATAATTAAACCTTCAGAAGCCTAGTATATGTCAGACTCCATCACCAGAATCAAGTACACCAAAGCATCTTTAATTCAGATAAAAACATGAGATTTCTGAGAAGAGGAGAATTTGGAGAAAGCTGATTACGAAATCAAGATAGCCTTTTCATCAGGAGTATAAGCAATAGATAGATCATATCGAACAAAGGTAGGAAAGACCGATTTGCAGAAGTTAATATTGGAATTGTCTTATTGCAAGATGCATGATTTTTTAAGATAAGAACCAGGAAGGCAAGCACTCTTTTAGTCAGTGAAAAAACACGTAGTCCGTTGAATAATATCATTGCAACGATTCTGAGCTGAATGAAAATTAGCAAAAACGGTAGGAGAACGAGGGTTTTCAAAGTACCTTTATGCAATATCTCCAGTCTTTTCGGTAGACACCGAAACGCTCTCAGAGTCAAAGTTGTTGTTCTATAAATAGTTAGCGTCGAAGCTACATAGAACCATCAAATAGCCCGATTAAAGTGCCAAAAATTATGCATAGGGCCGAGTGATAATGCTGGAGAGAGAGCATCAAAATTTTAATTCTGATGTTTCCCATATGTATGCAACAATGTTATTTGTTGCCATATTTATGAATTGGTCTTCGATAATTTTTTTACACTGGCTTAGGCTTCCAATGACTTAACTCTAATTCTCAAGATACAGCTGGTGAACTCGTCTACCATTTTTTTATTCAGAACAACCTTGAACAGATGGTGCAAATCCTTAATTGTATCCCTACTCGCCTTGGAAAAAACCTCAACTCACTAGATCTTTTCTTAACTTATAGTTCTTCATTTAATACTCTTAAATTCTTTCCACCTCTAGGTTCCTTCGATTAACTTATCTTTGTGCTCTGTCATATTTTTTTCATGTATTCTGAAAGAATAGTCCCTCCTCTGGGGAGATGTTTTTCTCATCTGCTAACTGGTCGAACTTGTCGCACAACTTTAATTTCCCATGAGATAATTTCTGTTTCAGTGAGAGTTGTCCCTCGGAGTATTCAGATTGATAATCCAAGGTGATTTCCTTTAGCATGGAGATGTTTATTATATTTTCTTTCCTTTCAACTTAAATAAATTAATAAGCCTTTGTTTAACTGCATTTTCTTATGCTTTTCGTTGCTGAAACACTACCTTAAAAAATTACCGTCATCTTCAAACTTCAGAAATTCGACTTTATAACATTTCATCCCGAAATCTTGCAAAATCTATTCTTTGAGAAATAAATATTTTCCTTCGTTGAAAATGTAACAATCTTTCTGTACTTTTCTTTACGCTCTTTTTGGCATTTTGCAAAAAATGACAATTTTTTGGATGGAGTCAGAACTAAAACGTTTTTATTTAAAACAAAGGAGTCCGAAAGTGGAATATGTTTTTTATAAAATTATATACCATTATATATTAAAAATGAAATTAAGTATAAATTTATATTAATTAATGTTAATTCGAAATATGAAGCAGGTAATTTAATGTGATTGAGCCAGAGCCAGGCAATTTTAAAATTTACCTGTTCCGTAGCTCTGGTTATAATAGGGACTTGTTTTGAACTCTCTAAACGCTTACCCTCCCCTCCTTTGAGAAGAGAATGTACGACTCACCTTTCAACAGTCTCGTCTTTCTCTCTGCCCCATTCTTAACCGTTGTGTTCACACCTACTTTTACTAAACCTGTAAAGTCGAACACTTCCTCCTGTTTTTCACTCTTTCTTTGATTTGCAAGCTTTTAAACTTCGTGTATTGGGAAATATCGACCTCTGATCTGATAATTGTTGTACTCTAACTTTGGTGGACTATATATGGACCTTTTTCCATCACATTTTATATATATATATATATATATATATATATATATATATATATATATATATATATATATATATATATATATATATATATATATATATATATATATATATATATATATATATATATATATATATATATATATATATATATATATATATATATATATATATATATATATATATATATATATATATATATATATATATATATATATATATATATATATATTAAATAAAATAGGTTGCCCCTGCAGAGTTAGAAAATATACTTATAAACCATCCAGATATTGAGGATGTTGCAGTTATTGGCATTCCCGATGAGAGGTCTGGAGAAGTGCCGAAAGCTTTCGTTGTTCGCACAAAAGAATCAAAAAACTTGAATGAAAAAGAAGTTAAAGAGTTTGTCGCTAAAATAGTTGCTCCTCATAAGCAACTAGCAAGTGTTTCCTTTATTGATGAAATTCCAAAATCTACTTCAGGGAAAATATTAAGGAAAGATCTGCGGAAACTGTAATATTTCTTTACTTTTTTTCATTAAATTTTTTTTTTTATTACATTCGGTAAGTCGTTGAATTTTACTAAAACAATTTTACTAAATATATTTTCAATGTTAATGCTTCACAGCTTCGTTATTTACTTTTATTTTTTATGAAAATACATATAAAAAAAATTCCTTTTTATCAATGACCTTTAAAAACCTTTTGATTTTTTCTTCGTTTACTACAACTGATGTCTTAAAAATTGTTTTAAAACCAAATCACGGCTTCAAAACTAGTGAACTTGCTATATAAGATAATAATTAAATTACTGAAGGAAATTAGCAACAAATGATTGCCGAAGCAATTCTTGTTTAACGACACAGGAAAATTGAGTCAAGATCAAGTATTAAAATGAGGTTTTTGAAAACTTTATTTAAGCATTTTCTTGAACATATAAACTGCACCATCTTTAGAAATAATTGGTCATAATCGTTGCGAAAAAATTACGCGCCAACTTTTGAACTGGAAATATTACAACCGAAAAATGTTTTATCTTTTTATATTTCAAAAATTTTATAAACAATACTGAGGTATATGACATTCTTGAGAAAATCTTCGCCACAAACAAAGTGAAAAATTGCTTTGTTGAATGCTTTTTTTCGTTAATTAAAAAATATTAGTGCGATTTAAAACTAAATTTTTGCATTTGATTGATGTTATTTCAATATATGTGATTAAGTTGTAGATCTCAAAATTTTTTGAATTTCGACCGTTCACTATACGCTAATAATCTATCTACCTATATTATTATAATTTATAAAATAATTATTGGGGTCTTTTTAAAAATATCTTGTCTACATAATAAGAATAGTGAAAATAATGATAGTGTATTTAAATGCATGATTAGCATATCCCTTTAATTGTGGCTTGTGATGAAAAAAATAAGGAATCTTTGAATCTACTTTTAAAGGCAATCTGGATTGGTTGACAGCCAATCACGCCTAACACAAATTTCTTAGGTGAGAGCAGACGCTGGCTTTAAAGAAATTAAGATTAAATTCGGAAAGAAATTAATGCACGAACATTGCACCCCTTGTGCTACGAAGACGCCGTAAACATGGAGGTATACGATTGGATATTTCCCTCGAGCATTTGCCGCTGTCGTACCTGTAGAAAAGAGACAAGGCATGAACGTCGCTTCGCAAAGTTAAAGTGTCAAGAGAATTAGAAAGAGCGGGACAGTTTATAAGTCTTTTAGCCTTTGACTCAATCTTATCCAAAAGACGGGTAAAACCTGAGCCACCCCAGATATGAGAGTAGTACTCTATACAAGAGCGGATGAGACCCTTGTTTAATTGGAGTAACTGCGAGGAAGAAAAATATAAATTTATTTATATAGTATTTTCTTTTTCTAATTTGCCTGAAAACACTGAGTTGGGCTTGGGAAAATAATTCGATAGGCCATTGTGACCTTTTCCTCTCACTCTTCTTTAACTTCAAATTGGGGAAAAAACTATGTTAATATGACTGCAAACGATCAGAATCATTGCCTGCATAATGGATCCATAACTATGCTGTCTTCAGTTATGGCTTTAGGCTATATGTCATACGTCATAAGTATACAAAATTTCCATACTTTCCAAAAAAAATATATTAACTCTAATAACAGAAATGGTCAATGTAAACCAATCATCCTACTGTTTTGGTTAACAAACACATTAAGTAATAGCTCTATATCAAAATAAACATAGTACTACATAAGTTTAAAATGATTTTTTTTAAACAACTTTCTTAAAAATAATTTGCCACATATTTAAAGTGCATTTATTTGTATAATTAAAAGCCGAACAAAATCCCCTATTGGGATTAAGTAATAGCGATTACTTTTCAATTTAATACAATAATGGGTTAGGTCCAATATTATTGCCTATCGACCTCGGCTACGAAGGTTTAATTTGGCTCGTTTTTTTGAATTGAGAGCAGAATCTAGGCAGTTAAAGTTTCTATGTTTAAAAATTAGTCACGCTTAAGTTGAAAAAGCATGCCAACCTCCTAGTTAGTGCCATATCGAAATATATATATATATATATATATATATATATATATATATATATATATATATATATATATATATATATATATATATATATATATATATATATATATATATATATATATATATATATATATATATATATATATATATATATATATATATATATATATATATATATATATATATATATATATATATATATATATATATATATATATATATATATATATATATATATATATATATATATATATATATATATATATATATATATATATATATATATATATATATATATATATATATATATATATATATATATATATATATATATATATATATATATATATATATATATATATATATATATATATATATATATATATATATATATATATATATATATATATATATATATATATATATATATATATATATATATATATATATATATATATATATATATATATATATATATATATATATATATATATATATATATATATATATATATATATATATGCGTGTGTGTGTGTGTGTGTGTGTGTGTGTGTGTGTGTGTAAACCTATGATGAAGAATTTAATAGAAGTTCTCCATTATGAATAAACTTAAAATAGATAAAGTATATACAATAGACTAATAACTAAAATAGTGAAGTATATAAAACAAAAGTATTTATATTTTCGATGTAACATCACCAGTCACGCTACCACTTCAAGCACACTGCCATTTCATTTTCCAGTTCAAAAACCACCGTGGTAAAAAGGCTTTGTACATATGTGAAATAATTTCAAGGTTCAAAATTCATAAGTTTGTGAGGTTTTTCATTTTCTTATCTTTCTCACTTTTACCTTTCAATCAATTCATATACTCAATAAACTATTGGGTTTTCTATTATATAAAAATATAATTAGTAAGACCTAAAGGGAAATCAATTTATTTGAAAATGGTAACTCCAGATCTCTCATTTATCTAATCAAATCAAATTTTATTTTCAGATTTAATAATTTAACATCCTACTCGAGCTTCAGGTTTTTTAATTATTTGAACTGAAGTGCAGTATTTTGACTGATTAAAGACACTCCCTTGTAACTTTTGACTGTCTCTATTTTTCTAATGTTATGTTCTTAAGAAGGGACAGCATGTGCCTTTAGCTGGCGATGTATAGGAGAGCTTCACCAGCTCTTGGAGCGTACGGATCGTTCGCTCTAAACTGGTGGAGGCCTGAAGGGCAGTATTTTGTCTGCCTGGAGGGACGGCATATGCCCTAGTTGGTGAAGTCCGCTCTCAGAAACAAAAAAAAACAAAGCTGGCGATGTTCGTTTGCAGTAGCAAAACAAATCAAAACAAAAATTTTTTTTATATATAAAAATATAATTTTGTTTAGGCTTGGTTTGATTTGGAAATTGCCGCTCCATGACATGTGGCAACAGGTGTTAGGAAACCGCTTTTGTGCCGTAGGTTTTGTCATTACTTTTTAGTATTATAAATTGGCATACGTATAATATAAATAATATTCATTTTTGTTTACCATTCATACAGTACTTTTACTACCTATTGTAAATGTAATGTGATTCCATTCTTTTAGTTTTAGGTTGCATTGGTCTTAGGAAGCAAGATACTATTTACAAACTTATTGCTGTGATTATTTCTAAAATTGTAATGTGAATTTTGGGATTAATTAAGCAAGGCTAATTGTTATACTCAATATTATTCCAACACGGCTTTAAAATTTTTAAATTTTTAGGCCTTATGACTTGTAATACAAAAATTCCAAAGTTATTTTAGGATTTGACAATTCTTTGAGCAGAAGTTGGACATGAATCATTAAAATAATGAAGAATTCATTTTGAAAAGTAATCAAAATAATGTAATGCAATCACCAAAAACTGATTAATATTTTAGTCCTTGGTAATGAATATATTTTTTAATCTATTTGAAGCTGCCAGTACAAATTAAACATAAAGAAATTTAAATAAATTGAAGAAAGCTTAATAGTGTTCTAGAGAACTTTCTTATAATAAAAGATAAAAAAGTAGCAAAATTATACTGTAAAAAAAAATATTGATCTGCTGAATTTAAAAATAATTTTCTTTGAAAGTATATTTTTAAATATTTTAAATATTTTGGAATTCTTAGCTATAGTTATAAATTTTTGTTTGTGAAAAAAATAAAATGTTTTATATTTATATATATATATATATATATATATATATATATATATATATATATATATATATATATATATATATTATTATATATATTTATATATTTTAGACTTTTAAGTTTCGGTATTTAGATTTTTATAATAATACTTTGTAATACCATCATTCTTAGTTTTTTCTATTATCCAGACCCATTTCTTTTCTTTGGTTTTATAATATACGAGAGTAATAATTATGCTTTCATTAGGTTATAAATAGCCTATCTGTTTACTTTGATATACAATACGATGCATATATTAGACATACCTTGTTGTAATAGGGCCAGAATATAAATTTTTTTTTAATGTTTCTGACTTTATTGTTAATTAAAACATTACTGCGGTAACAATATTACAGATAGATAAAGAAGTATATATAATCTGTTCTTTAAGAAAGTACACAGTTTAATATCTTTCTCTATTAAAAAGTGGTCTACCATTCTTTACTAACTTTAATCATATACATTTTGTATATTATAGTATTGTCATTATTATGAACTAAAGAAATACTAGAGACAGTCCTAACCCCTTTTCATCAGACTGATAGTTATTCATTGTACTATGACTCATACTGTATTTTACCTATAAAAATAAACTCTATTCCAATTTATTAGATAAAGCTTAATGAACCATAAAAGACTACTTTTGCTTTATTTGCCAAATACCCAAAACGTTCTTATGTAAAAAGATATTTTCTTACTTTAATGATAAAATGCTTATTATTATTATTATTATTATTATTATTATTATTATTATTATTATTATTATTATTATTATTATTATATATTATTTATTTTTTTTTTTTTTTATTATATTATTATTATTTTTTTTTTTTTTTTTTTTTTTTTTTTTTTTTTTTTTTTTTTTTTTTTTTTTTTTTTTTTTTTTTTTTTTTTATTTTTCACTTATTTTTAAATAATTTTTAAAATTGAAGTAAATTATACTGGATTAATTCAGATAAATAATAAAAAAACATGGTATCAATTGATAAAAAATTAATACAGACCATCTTTGAAAATATATCTTTTGAATAGATCATTTTGATAAGAGACATTATCTTCAAGTTATTAATATCCTACAGTCTAACACTTTTCATAACTAAAAACTACTCAAACATAGAATAAAGGAAAAAGTATTATTATTATTGCATGATTAAAATTTTAAGATAAATGCTAATTTCTTCTTTATTATTATTATTATTATTATTATTATTATTATTATTATTATTATCCATTAAGCTTTGAATTAATTTTGTCCTATGTTAAATGGTCAGAATCATGTATAAAAAAGTTACACTTTTGAAGGAACTAAAGTGGTAGTGTAATGAATAGTACTGTAGCTACTATATTCTTATAGATAATTCATCTGGCAGATAAAATATTACATTGAGTTGCAACTCAAAAGATAGTTTTGATTCATTGAGTTACTATTCAAGTATAGTTTCTATTGAACTTGAAGTTATTACTTCCAAGGTGTGAGACCTGGGATTAGGAGAATATTTGGAATTTGACATGGAGCAGAGTTGCTAAGAGGTGCATACTTATAGCTCCAGGAACCAAAGTAAACATAGCTATGCTGGATCATGGAGTCTTAGGCCAGAAGGATATGCCCAGCTAGTAGGAAAAAATAAATCTAGAAGAGCAAAAATTTGATCTCCAAATAACAGAAAGAAAAGGGGGTTTCTTCTCGGGTAATTTGTAATTCTTACAGCAAATTGAGTCTGAATTTCAGCACATGTTTTCTGTTCTTCTGTATTTCTGTATTTGCTCTTACTTTCCTCAAGGACACAGTTCAAGAGGATGTTAAACGCTGCAGTAGAGAAAAGTCAGTTAATTTTAAACTAAATTGATACCTACTTGTCATGTCCTGTCAGAAATCTATAATAGATAACTTTCTCTCATAAGATAAGAGAATCATGTGCGATGTTATACAACTTATTTCTGACCATAAGATGAAAGTGGCAAAAATTAAGATAAAAAAACTTCTGGAAATGGCCAGTATATAAAAGAAAGATTATACAAACAAAAACCCTCAAATAGCAGAATGTATGAACACAAGATGAATGAAAAGATGTATGACCTGGAGGATGGAAGAGAGGGCATATGGACAGAGATTGAGAGATGTTTAAATTTGGTGGCAGTAGAGTTGTTAGGAGAAGAAAGGAAGAGCTTTGGAATTTAGAATGGAATATGTGCAGGCCAGAAATGAAGCAAAGGCAGCAAAGAGAAAAGCTGGAGGATGTTGGAGGAGAGGTTGGGTGAAGACCTCAGAAGTAATAGGCCCTTGATATATGGACTGGCCAAATCATACAGGAAGGATAAAACCAAAGTGAACAACAAAAAAATGCACAAGGTGAGGAATTGGTGACATCAAGAGAAATTAATGAAAGATGGAGAGTATTTTGAATCTTTGCTGAATGTTGAACATGAAGGAGAAAATCAAGAAGAGAGAAGGGAAGAGGAGGTCAGGAAATGATTTGAGGAGGAAGAGGAGTTTGAGTTGGCATTTGACACAATGGTAAAGCTCCAGAAGAAGATGGAATAGGGATAGAGCTGATAAAAATGGAGGTGAACATACTAAAACTTGTGTATTGCAATTACTGAATTAGCAGATATGATGTAGGGGTTAAGTGCCAGGAAAATGGGGAAAGACAGTGATAATTACAATATATAAAGGCAAAAGAGATTCTGGCATATGTTCAAGTTACAAGAGTAAATCATTAATAAACCATATTGTAAAGGTTTATGAAAAAATGATAGAACAGAGATTGAGAGAAAGAATTGAGTCACAACTGGATGAGGAACAACATGTTTATAAACAATTGAGATCAACAGTTGAGAAGACATGGGAATATAACATTGGATTAAATGTAGTTTTTGTAGATTTGCACAAGGCTTTTTATTCAGAACCCAGAAGAAATTTGTGGAGATGTTTGGAAAGATATTACAGATTA